>JAGXJF010005904.1:0-58573 GCA_019208055.1 Stipa capillata
AACAGGCATTATTTTGCCTGATTTACTGTCCTCCCTGAAAAAGCAAACAGTTCATATACATGATATATCCAAATCACAGCACGCACAACAGATTTATATAGCACACTTCAGTCATTCATTCTCGCATCGACCACAAGACATGAACTACAAACATTCACATACATACGCATACAAATAATATTACAAAACTTGTTCACTTGAGTCATGTACTCAATTCACAACGGAGATACTGATCAAATTCAGAAAACTAGACCTCTCTTAAGTTCTTCACATGAATAGAACCACTCGCCGAAGCCTCCATGCACGATATCTATTGATAAAGAAGTCTCATTTGTAAAACAGTGATATTCACAAGAAAAAGTTATAGTTATGTCACACCCACTTACACATTTGCAGTGAGAGAAAAAATAAACAAGGCATTTACAAACATCAAGTGCACTTATCATTTGAAACCACAAGTTGGACAGATAACTACAAAGTTTAAAGCTTTAGAACTAATGAAGTAATGACCTAACTAGAAACCTAAGTAATGATCTAACTAGTCGCAATCCTAAGTTCCTAGCTTGCCGCCGAGGAACCGAAGCGGCCTTGGGGACTAATGACCTCGTTGTTTAGGAAGCTAGCGATGTGCGACCGAATCTGGGCCATGTCCATATCTTTCAACTGTTTGATTGCCATGGTTTTCGCCGCTCCCTGAAAACATGAGGCTTACACTCAGGGCGAATAGCATGACCAAACACTAGACATTAATAGTGGCGATGGTTTCGTACCGCTAAATCTCCGTACTTTGGGTTGCTGCAAAGGGCTAGCATGTGAAAACACACGTAATACCCACAGACGTCGATCCCTTCGGGCTGCTGCCGGCACTACAAAAGAGATATCGATTAGGTATAGAGGGCAGAAGTATGATGGCATTAGTTCGAGGGGTCAAGGACATTACGGAATACCTTAAACTTGGAGTCATGGCGTAACTCGACGGGCACTCCTTCCTTGTGTCTCCCTCCTTGTTTGACATACGTGTCAAACGCTCTAGGTGATTCAAAACAATTAGCATCAAACTGTATTTTCCTTTGTGAAGAAGATAGAATAGGCATGGTTGAAGTCGAACGTTTTGGTACTCACTCGTCGAGTAGACGCATGATGTCCACGTACCCTTGCTTGCGCGTGTCAATGCTACGCCTCATGGAATCAAGGTAATATACCTTATTCCACTTCGGCATGATTGCGAGGAGGATCCAATGGCCCCTGGTTATACGATACGAAGTTATTACATGTTTAGGCGTCTAACCATGATAATTTGCAAAGGATGCGGCTTACCCGATGTTATAGGCAACCTGGATGTGATCTCGTGCAGAGTACTCATGGAGTAAATGCATGACGTAATCGCGCACCATGTTCTTATTTGCCGCGATGCATTGGGCCGAGATCAAATGTGGGTCGCCGAACCCCACAGAGTTGTTCAACTTTCTTCTTTCGGTCAGATCAAGCATGTATCTGAGTATAGGAGAAGAATGACTTATATTGCAGGCACTTAGCGGTGATAAAACAAATAGGTGCTGTGTTGTAAGGACTTATAGCGTGAAGCATCTCATGAGACTGGCGTCCAGCTCACGGAAGTGCATCATGTTGAATATGTCCGAGAAATCCACGGGAAACATATTTCCTTGGCGATGCTTGAAATCCTCCTCCTTGAAGCAGACTACGACGCCGACTCTTGTATCTGGGAACGGCCTGTTTGACATATCGAGGTAATGATCATGAAGCTTCCGGCAAGCTACGCCCAGATTCACGTCAGCGTCCACTACAGCTTGTCCCGGCACGTGCTGGCGAGCTAGCTCCGCTAAAGGATATTCAACATCACCCGCCGGTTTTGAAGCAGACTTCTTGGCTTTGTACACTTTTAGCTTTGATGTGGCCCCTTGACTCTTCGTTGGAATACGGCTTGGTTGTGAGCTCTCCACCGGTGGTAGTGCCAGGAGTTGAGGGGGTAACGAACAATGTGGAACCTCGACATGTGGCAGGCTCAGCACCGGCTGAGGAAGGGTGAGCTGCCTCGAAACCTCCGGCGGAGATCGAGCAAGCACCGGTGAAAACCTGAGCATCCCTTGATCCGGCGAGCATGAAGGAATGGACGGTACGCTCGGTGCTGATTCGAGGACTATGTCCTTCTTCGGCCACTGGACGAACGACCCGACCGCGTCGCTTAGCAACTGCATCTCATCAGATTCTCCCGCGTTCGGCAAGTGATAGTTAGCGAAGGTCGGGTTGATTGACTCGACCTGCACTCGCGCGAAGCCTGGCATTAACGGGACACCGTGTATCACCGTTCCAGGAGCAGATGGCCACACCTGACCGTACGCGGCGTCCATTGAGAAGTTCGTCGTTGCGAACTGTATCTGCATTTTGCACCATGTCGGACCCCCAATCTGGTCGACGGGAGAACAATCCTCTGCACTCGATGCGCAGCTACTGTGGCGGGCACCCGGGCTAATTGCGACTGGCGCCCTGTGCTGCAGGTACTGTGCTGAAAGCCTCTCCTCCATCGCCCTCATTCTCTCCTCAAACTGCACCTCAAGGGACGACTGTATCTCCGCTTTCATCTGCTCGGCTCTTGCTCGCTTCCTTTGCCGACAAATCAAGCCTGCCTTCGTGCCGTTATTTAGCTTGATCGGCCGTTATTGATTTCTTTCCGATGGTCCCCACACCGTCAAGCCTGCCTTCGTGCCGAGAGCATGGAATGTCAATTGGTTGGTTCAACTCCATGTAGTCAACACAGAACTCGACAACCTCCTCCGCAGCGTAACCTTTGACAATACTTCCCTCCGGTCGATACCTGTTTCGCACGTAGTGCTTCAAGATTCCCATGAATCTTTCGAACGGGTACATGCTCCGAAGGAAGACGGGCCCACACATCTTGATTTCGTGCACGATGTGGACGATGAGATGCACCATTATATCGAAGAAAGACGGGGGGAAATACATCTCTAGCTGACAAACAGTCTTCGCCGTCGCTAACTCCAGATTATCTAGTTCGAACACGTTCATGACCTTCTGTGAGATCTTGTTGAAAAAGAAGCAGATGTTGGTGATTGATTCTCGGACGTTAGGCGGCAGAATATTTCTGATTGCAATTGGTAGCATCTGTGTCATCATGACATGGCAGTCATGAGACTTCATGCCGATTAGTTTCAAGTCCTGCATCGAGACGAGCCTCTTGATGTTGGCGGAGTAGCCCGACGGAACCTTCACGCCATGCAAGAAGTTGCAAAACTCGGTTCTCTCAGCCTTGGATAAAGTGTAACAGGCAGAGGGGATGTATATCTTCCCGTTAGGCAGCAGTACAGGCGCCAGCTCTGGCCTGATTCCCATGTCAACCATGTCAAGTCGGGCCTTGATGCCATCCTTCATCTTGTCCTTCATGTTTAGCAGTAGACCTAGCACGCTGTCACAAATATTCTTCTCTATGTGCATCACATCGATGCAGTGCCGGACATCTAGATCCTTCCAGTACGGTAGGTCCCAGAACACCGATCGCTTCTTCCAGTATGCGGACTCATCTGCGGCCTTCTTTTTTCGACCCTTTCCGAGCACGACGTTGACATCATTAACCTTCTCGAAAACCTCTACGCCGCTCTTCGGCCTTGGTTTCGCACCGTTCTCCATTCTCCCGTTGAACTGTGACTTCCACCTCCGGTAACGGTGCCTTACAGGCAGGAATCGCCGGTGACCCATGTACACGACTTTCCTGTAATTCTTGAGACTTAGGCTCACGGTATCCTCTATGCATATGACACAACCTTTGTGTCCTTTCACCGTCTAACCGGAGGTGTTGCCGAGAGCGGGAAAGTCTTGGATTATGCAGAACAGCATGGCCCGCAGAGTGAAGTATTCTCTTTTGTCCGCATCCCATACCTGCACTTCTGTGTTCCACAGTGTTTGTAGATCATCCATCAACGGTTGGAAATACACGTCGATGTCGTTACCAGGTTGCTTAGGCCCTTCGATAAGTACGGACATCATAATGTACTTTCATTTCATACAAAACCAGGGAGGTAGGTTGTACATACTGAGAAGTACGGGCCAGGTGCTGTGTCGGCTGCTCATGTTACCAAATGGATTCATTCCATCCGTACTCAGCGCAAACCTTACGTTTTTAGTCTCGGCAGCGAATTGGGGATAATTCCTATCGATGTTTCTCCACTGGATAGCATCGGCAAGGTATCTGAGCTTTCCATCAGACGACTTCCGCTCCTCCTTATGCTAGCGAAACAGTTTCGCTTCCTTCGGATTTGCAAACAAACTCTTCAGGCGCGGGATTACAGGCAGGTACCAAGCAACCTTCGCAGGAGTCCCCTTCGTCGCCTCGACGAATTCGTCAGCTCCTTGTACTCCAATCTTACTTTTGTACCGAGAAGTCTTGCACACAGGGCATGAATGTAGCTTCGCAAACTCTTTCCGGTATAAGATACAGTCGTTTCGACATGAATATATCTTTTCAATTTCCAGTCCCAAGGGACAAAGCACCTTCTTGGCTCTGTATGTGTTTACGGGTAACTCATTCCCCTCCGGAAGCATGTCACCTAAGAGGCCCAACAACTCGTTGAAACTCTTGTCAGACCAGTTGTTGCTCGCCTTCAGCTTCAATAGTTCAAGCACGGCATATAACAAAGTGAACTTAGCCTTACAGCCTGCGAATAGCGGTTTCTCCGAGGCCCCCATCAAGCTTAGGAATTGTTGGTACTCTCTGTCGGTTTCGTGCCCTTCAAAATCATGCAACATCTGTTCCAGTTCAAGCATCGAGTCGGGATCATCGGACATCTCATGGTTTGAATCACAACCGATATCAAATGGCATATCGGTTGCTTCTTCATCGGCACAAATATCATCATTTGATACTACGGCTTCATCTTCACCGTGCTTGGTCCAAGTTGAATACCCTTCCATAAAACCTCTCTTGAAGATGTGGTACTCAATATGATGGAGCTCAAAAGTCCTTACGTTACCACAGTCTACTCATGGACAATACGTGTCGGCTCTACCCTCTTTCAATATGTCCGCCTCGGCAGCTGCCATAAATGCTCTAACTCCATCTCTATACGCCTCTGTGTTGCGCGCTCCGTACATCCACGATCGATCCATCTAAGCCGTGCATGTGGGAAGTTGAAATTTTAGTTAATAATATGAAGTGCATCTACTTCGTGACATGAGTTTAACATTACTTCAATTACTAACCTAACCGAATTATCAAAATAATTACTAACATAATTAACTAACTAATATAATTAACTTACCGTACTAATTGACTAATATAAGTAAACTATATGCGTTGACTCTCTTCAATTACTAACGTATAACTAACCAAATTATCACTTCTTGCATATAAAAATTAAATATTCCACAAAAATATATCCATCATTAATTATTTTCTTTTTTACCCACAAAATTCATTGAAAATTTCGATACGTTAACACACCTTGCAATGCATTAAACCATACGATAATTCAATAATCTCCATCGATCTAATTATGATCATATAATTGAATATTCTCAATATCCAACAAACAAAGCAAAATCTCCAAATTATTGAATGAAATGATTTAAAAACTATGGACTAACCTTTGGTAACCACCAAGGAAGTATTATCTCCAACTATACTCTTTCAAATGTAGCTTCTCCACCAAAAATTCGCCAGCAAATCGCTCAAAAATCGCTAGCAAATCGCCACATTCAAGACATATCTACCTCTGGTTGTCTGTCTACTCGCGCAACACAATTAATACTGTGAATCATATTGGAGGCGGTTAAATCCACATAACCGCCTCGGATATCACATATATGGAGGCGGTTATATATCAAAAACCGCCTCTGATATGCACTAACATATCTGAGGCGGTTGAAGATATATAACCGCCTCGGATAGGGCCATTATCCGAGGCGGTCAGAAATAAGTAACTGCCTCGGATAACATTGGAGGCGGTTACTTATTTATAACCGCCTCTAATGTGGTCGTTATCCGTGGCGGTTGTTCCCGGACTCGTTATCTGAGGCGGTTTTTTCGTACTAACCGCTACTGACATATCTTATTCGTGGCACTTTTACTTAACCGCCTCGTATAAACGATTCTGTAGTAGTGACTATTTTTCCTCTTGTGAGGATGTTGACTCTAATCCACTTGTAAAGTAAAATGCATTTTCTAGCAACAAGCACACTTAGCAGTAGCCTTCAGCACAAACTAGGATTAATTAACTTCAAAATAAGTACCCAACTAATTTCGGCGCCAAATTAATCCAAGATCACTCTCCCAGCAGTTGGCCGTTGACTCAATCACTCCGTTTGTGTTTACTTGTCAGTTTTGACTTATCTCGCTGATGTTTGACCGTTAATTTTAATCAATACAGAAACAAATAAAGTTGTGATAGATACAAATCCAGACAATAAGATTATGACATCCCCTATCAGCTACAACAACCTTTGAGGACGCACAAGGTGACGTGCAAATGAAGTGCACAAGATGGTCGACGAGATAAAATTTGTAGAGGTACAACAAGGTAAAACACTAGCAAGATACAAATAACAATACCATCTTTATGTTATATAGCTATATAGTTTATAATTTTGCACAGAATAGCAATTTAGATAGGGGAATTTACTAGTCAGATGTTTAAACCCTGCCAGCAAAAATAAAAAAAAGTTTAAACCCTGCCGGCAAAAATTTAAAATGTTTAAACCCTACACCATATCATGGATAAGCAACGGATGGCTGCAAAGGAGGACTGCATGGCTGCATGCATGCCTCTACATCTAGCTCGATCAATTATTGGCTGTTCAGCCAGCCGCATCTCCGGCCTGTTTGTTGAAAGAGACTGATGTTCTGGAAATGAGGACCGCATGGCTGCATACATGCCTCTACATCTAGCTCGATCGATTATTGGTTGTTCAACCAGCCGCATCTCCGGTACCAAGGTGAAAGAGACTGATGTTTCCTCTCCAGCTGCCTGTAGGCCATGCAGAGATCAGAAAAAGAAATGACATATGAGCCGGGAAGGAGAGGGAGAGATAGCTAGCCATGCACTGCATGCCCTGAAAAAAAAATAGGTCCAAGTGTAAGCATAATCGTAGAATTCATAAAAACATTTTAGCACAATTTAGTTTAACTAAAAAAATAACTTTACATATGGTCTGTCAAATAAACCTACCTTGAGATATGTTAAAGTCTTGCATATTGACTTTTTCTCTCCTCTCCTCTTTCCTCACTTTTCTTGTCCTCTTGATGATTAGAGAACCTTGGAAACTCTCACGTCCATTGTTTTTCTGCGTGATCAATCGTGTGTTTCATGGCCCAGCTCCTATCACTACTACAAAAAGATATTTTGGACCCCATGTCCCAGCCGAATATGGGAAAACCGACACGAAGGATATCCACCTCAGCTGGTTCATTGAAAACCGGCTGAAAAAAACAATCGGCTGAGATAGTATGTTATCTCAGTTGGTTTATAGAATTAAACTGACTGTATGAATTATACAACCCATTCATTTTTCTGAACCGACTGTAATGTATGTTCTATTATAGTCGGTTTTTATTTTGAACTGGCTGAAAACGATTCAGTAGTCAGTTATTGTGAAAAACCGTCATTAATAGTTTTTATGATTTTTGGACACTAAGGCAGAACTGATCGGGACAGAACTAACACAGTAGTAATTTCTATACTACTATATAGTGTATAAACTTTTAAAATTTGAATTCAATTTTCATCAAACAATCACAACCATTAATTAGGTGGATGTAATGGTTGGGCACTTTCGGATTCGTGGTCTACAGTAGCCCTTGTCATATCCACGGTCTTCTTCGGGAACAATCTTGATGGACTTCGGGTCGCCGTTTTAGGAAAAGGGAGCAGCTGCCTCCATCTGATACAATGCAAAAGGCGTAAGCAGAGCAGTTGCATAAGTGATGATCTTTTTTAAATGACAAAAACAGCAATATTTTCTGTGGCTTCGATGGAAAAGCAGTAGCTTAGCATGTTGATTTTATTAGGAAGGATAAAATACATGCTTCTATCAAATTAAAGTATATGGTTTATCGTGTGTATTTTACGCAATGTCTCCCTAATTTTTCTTTTCTAAAAAAGGTGAATTAACATTATTACAGACATAACGGACTATGCGGATTCCATGAAAGCAAATGGTTTCACTTAATTATAATCAACCTTATACTCTATTGCAATAGAGATTGTGTCACGACCCCATTTTCCAAACAGGGTATACCCTATTTGTGAAACAGAACCGTGGTATTCCCCATAACTGCCCAGGATTTACTGCTGCGGACAGAAAGAATATCAAAACTGCTTACAAACAACAGGAAGAGTTATATCAGTGAAATATGACCTATCGGTCGATTTTCAAAAATTTAATGGGCTACGAAGCCCAAAACATTACCTACAATCAAAGGATGCAACGAAAGCCCACAGGAAGACTTGAGTGCGGCCGTAACCCTCATGCTCGATGGTAGATCTTCTTTTTGCGCTTCTTCTGAAAATTATTGGTGCAGCAACGAGTACATGGAGTACTCAGCAAGCCACATTGAGAAATTACCTATTTAACTACCATGCAGGGATTCTCAAAGGAAGGGAATAGGGTTTCATATTTCTTGGTGGATGCATAACTCTAAATTTCATCTTATCAGTAAAACCATATGATTAAAACAGTTGGACTCTAAAGCAGTTGTATTTTAATAACCTTGCCGGGTCATTGCCAATTCGATTATCCAATACCAAACTCTATTTATGCCTTGTACTTGGAATCACCCTTGAACACAGCTTCATTAACCGGAAGCAAGGCGTATTCGAATACCCTTTATTATCACTCTGAGTTGCTCAGCTTTACCCACATGATATCTATACTTCTTATTGTCACTCGAGATTAACACACTTCTGTCGGTGTGTCGACAGAGGTAAGATAACAAGGCTTTTATCTGCTCTATCTCTTGAAGTCCCTACCCAGGAACACTACGTCACCCCTCTCCCGGGAGCCGACGGGCCAGTGTCAACTTCGCGATCCGGGAGTTGAGTGAGTTCCAGTTGTGATTCCCAGTCAATGGCCTATCACCTTATTCGCTTCTGCGGGCCTTCCAGAGAAGAGGAACGGCAAGCTATTATGTAGTTGTTCAGCGGATAGAGTAGATTTACTATGCTAGGTTTGATAAGTCAAACATGTGGTTGAGCGGTTCTGTGTTCATCACTTAGCACAAGGGTCTAATCCTTAACTTCCCTGAGTAAGGTAATCCACCTATTACCCTTACTCCCAGAAGGGGTATGGCTGCACATTCAATACTTGAAAGGCCCCATCTTCTCTATCCCCAACCGTTGGCAATTTCTTTTGAAAGCCACATTCTCTGAGCTTTTTTCTAGGGTTATCAATATTCCTGAATATAGTCTAACCTAGCCTCTAATGCCGGTGTAGGATACTGATATGCCTTATATTTATCCTAAGGTCTTCAAGGTGAATATGGCCTGCAAAAATAACCGGGCTATGGGGTGGTAGGTGCTAACTATTCCATCATGTCATTCAAAAATATCACGGTACTAAATTAACATGTAGAAAATAATTAACTAAACTAATAATAAAATAAGTAGCAGGCAATTGGGATCAATATGAACAAAGGAATGCGACTTGCCTACTGCACCGTGATCGGCTAGATCATTGTCTTCAACGAGATCCTCACCGTTGGAGTTCCTCTCAAGCGTCGGATCGTCACTACTATGTCCTATTGGCAAAAATATCCAAACACCCATAAGTCCGGGCTCGACGAATGTGAGCTGGGAGCAAAATGTAAAATAGTTAGAAAATAATACCTTAAATAAGGAGGTGGGGTGTGTGTGGGGTGTTCAGAAATGGAATCAGGGTTGGAGGTATGTATGGTCGAAATCAGAATATTAAAGAGATGGGAGAGGATATATGATGCGGGTTAGGGTTTCGGAAGGAGAATTGAGATATATGTGGAATAAGAGGGTTTTGCGGGTTTTTGGTATGAAAGAGTAGGAATTGGGTCTGATGGTACGGAGAAATAGAATCGTGGCGTCGAGAGGATCGAAATGATATATATATGTGTTTTTAGTCGGGCCCGGCCTGCAAAATTGTATAGGGCCCATTATGGCTCTCGGGTTGGGCTGGGTTGGACATGGGTTAGACATTAGGGCTGGGCTGGATATGGGCTGGTATGGGTATTGGGTTGGGCTTAAGGTTTAACAGAAAAAGAAAAATAATAGATTTCCTATTCTAAATGGGTTTAGCCCAATAAAGGATCAGAGCCGGCCAAAGAGGTGGCTGAGCCGGCCTGATGGAGAAGCCGGGTGGCATGGCTCGGATCTGAGCTGCCCGAAGGGGCACGGCTCGGGGAGCTCAGCTCGGCTCGATTCCAAATCGAGCCGACCTCAGATTGGGGAATTTTGGGGAGGAATAGAGGAGGTCGGCCGGCGGGTGGGGTGGGGATGGTCCCATCGCCGGCGGGGGTTGTTGGAAAAGGGGAAGGGCATTGCGAGGATCTACAGGAGATGGGGAACCCATTTTCGTGGAGAAAGGAGGCGGGTTCCATGGGTATTGAGCTTGGCAACAGAGAGGGCGGCTCGGTTCTCACCTCGTCGGAGTTGGAGGTGACGGTGGTGGGCTGTCGGAGCTCGGAAAGGAAGAGGAGGAGGCAGGGGTGCTCGGGAAGAGGTGGGGGAGCTCAGGCACGTGGAGAGAGAGCTCGGGAGAGAGATCCCCGTGGGGATTTATAGGGCGGAGGTTGGTCGGGAGACCCGGAGCTCGATGCACCGGGGCGAGCCCCGAGGAGATAGCCTCACTGCTCCGGTGACCGGAGCTCCTGCCGCACCTGGTTACGTGGTGGCGACATGTTGCTCGGCAGGTTCATGCGCTCGGTTGCGGGCGACAGCGTTGACCAGGAGAAAAGCCGTGGCGCAGAGGGAAGAAGGGGCAAGCAACGCGTGGACTGGCCACCTCAAGCGCGGAGCTGAGCAGAGGGCGGGACCCGCCGTTGCCGGCGTCGAGCAGAGCAGCGACGGCGTGCTGTACAGGCGGCGGCGACGGGAGGTTGGGGATGACAGGAAGATGGACCAAGCAGGCCAGAGAAGGGAATGGGCCGGGAAGAGAAAAGAAAAGAGGCGCAATAGATTTGTTTTCAGAATTTCCAATTTGTGCAAATTCAAATAAACAAAAAGTTTTGAAACTTTTGAAGTTTGAGAAAAATTCAAGAAAACCAAAAAAGTTGAAAATTTTGGGGTCGTCACAGATTGGAAATGAAATTTTCCTATAAGATCTTTGGACCTAGGTCTTCTATATTTTGAAGAATTCAAAACATAACCTCAAGTCTCATGTTTAAAATTTCTTCGAGAAGTCTAAGATAAAATAATTGTTTTTCCATATTTTCTCTCCATCTAAGAAATATTACTTTTATAAAAATCATATATGGCATCTAAACAACTATCTTTTTTATATTCCTGAATTTCTGAATCTTGATTAACACATGGTTGGCGGGACTCAGAAATGGATCATGGCAATTAGCACCCATAATTATGCCAAACAATTGTTACATCCCCACATGCGAAGCATGTACCACATACTAGTACACAGTAGTACGCTTAACACACTAGTAATTGAACATCATAGTAGTAATACACAGTAGTAGTAATTGAACACTAATTATTCTAAATTAGCCTACACCTCCTCCGGGTTGGGCCGGGTCACGCTGTGGCCACCGTGGAGGCTGTGTCATCGCCGTCACCTTCGACGGAGTAGAAGTAGTCATCGACGGCAGCGGCGTTGGCAGTGTCCTCCTGCTTTGGACTGCCGCTGTCGTCCTCGTCCTCGTCGTCCTCATCCTCATCGGCCTCCTCCTTTGAGCCGGGCGGCGGCGGACTACCGTGGAAGTCATCCATCAAGGAGTCATCGTCGGAGGTCGGCGACGTCTGATCGATGGAGCGGTTGGTCTCCTCATCGGAGGAGACCACCATCTTTGGTGAGTCCTCCTCGGATGAGTAGGTGGATAACCAACTAATTGGAGATGGAGGACCTGTAAAGGGTGAAGGGATGGCCGGCGGCGGTGATGACGACGGACAGGCCATTGCGGAGGAGAAAAGGAGCAGGAGGGAATGAAGAGGGCGGCAAAGTATTTATTGAAGAGGTGGAGGGAACGAAGCGGCGTCGAAGAAGATGAAGCGACATGACGCCTGGTACAGAGAGCAGTTTCGCATGCAAATAAACATTTGAAGACGAATGGGCGGTTCTTCAAACAGTCGATTTACCGTCCAAACTGATTGGAAATTATATCTCAGTCGGTTCCGCAGTTGGTCTGTTCAAATTTCAATATCCTGGGCGGACACCTCAGTCGGTGACTATGACAAACCGACTGTAAAGTGCTACATGTGTCGGTTTTTGTAATAGCCTAAACGTTATATCGTAAATTAAGGTAACAAAGTACGGGCTGAAGTAAAACAATTAATTTTGGCTGCATCAACGCATGCAAATCATCCTAAAATTTGCCCAAGATTAAAACCATATAAATTATACATGTAGCTCATTCAAAATTAATTCAAACCAAAACTTTAAAACTTTGGAAGAGAAAGTACAAATAAAAGTCAGGGAACCTAATGTACTCAATCTACGTCTAAGCAATTTTCCAATCATATTAAAATACCAGTCCAAATGCTATTATTTTTCACCTACAAAAATTTCACAGAGCATGTGTATGTCTAAGTGACCTTATGCGGATTTTGCCAAGTTTTGGAATCTCCTTTTTAATCAAACACACTAAGAATCCTAAAACTAAAACAGAAAAAGACATAAGGAATAAAGAAAATACATAGAATAATTAAATTTAAAAGAATAAACATTTTTGGTTAAGGCGGACCGAGGGCAACTGAGCCCCTAGATCCACCCACATGTGTGCCGCCCCCTGGTGACACCGATAGACCCAAAAACCACCGCCGCCCTTGGAGTCGCCGTCAGCAGGCCCATCACCGGCGTGCCTCCACCGCCAGCCGATCAACCACCGCCACACCCTTTTCTCGCCTCCACGTCGTGCGTCTCCTCCTCCATGGCCTCCGCCGCCCCTCTGCTCTGCACTCCGGCCACCGCGTTGCATCCCGGTTCTCGCCGCGATGTGTTCCCGCAAACTCGCCGCCACCGACGAGATGACCCTTCTTTCTGACCATCCGGCACTGGTCTATGCCGCCTCCTCTCCTTCCTCCCCGTGTCCCTGCTCAACCCCTTCGGGGCTCTGCCCCATGCCGCTACCACCGGCCTTCATGGCGCAAGTGCCGCCGTTGGTGAGGTGGCCCCTCCCCATGCCACCGCCTCCTGAACTGCCGCCTTGCTACGCCTCCCTCTTGCCCCGCGCACCGTCCGAGCCCAACGGGTGGAGGCTGCAGCACCGCCACGCCAACCACTGGCCGCGGTGGCTGGTGAGCCACCCGGCCAGCCGCTCTCCTGTGCCATCCGCACTCCTCGCTCATGCCGCTGACCTTCCCGCTATCCCCGCCGCGCGCATGACTTGGAGCTGCCGCCGCCGTCGACAAGCTCGGCTGCCGGAGTTTCATGCTCGGTAGACGACACTCCCACCTTCGCCTTGCGTTGCTCCCTAACCCTTGCCGCTGCTGTCGGTGGTTCGTCACCGCCACCTTGTTGCCACTGCTGTGACGAGTTCTCTTCGTGCCCGGTGAGATTCATGTCCATCTCTTGCCTTAGTATCTCCAAATCCTATTCTATTGCCCTGATCCTTGTCCGTCTCCAGTCGCCGCTCGCCATCGTCACCGTCGACGTTGACCTCCTCTGCCGTATATGTTGTCCTTAGAGCGAACAAGGTGAGCTCCTGAACAGGATGCATTACTTTCCGTGAATTGTAGCGCTTGAGATGATCGATGCCGTGAATGCTCTTATGAGTAGTTCAGTGCAGTCTTCAAATTTTCAGTTATCACTAAAGCCAGCTCCAGTTCAGATCCTTGTATCCATTATCTCTCTATAATGAGCTAATTAGAGGATTATAACTGAAATACATAAACAGATAAGTTAGGTAGTTGTCCCATCATCAGGTTCAGTTTAATAACAGTGCATAACCTGTTAGGGCTGCATGTAGTTCCACTAGTCAGTATAGCAAAACAAGTAGTGATCAAATCATTAGCTTAGTTTAGTGATTACGAAGGACAATAGCTTAAGTAGCTAATCAGTTATTGCACTAAAATATTGGTCCCACATGTCACTAAATTGATTATTTGTTAACTGAAGTACCGTTGACTAAGGTTAGCCATAGTCCCTTCTGCAATGGAGTATAAATTTGCTAAAACTTGTTCAAAGGCTTGTGCCCAAGGCAATGCACTCTACTACCCTTCTTCTGTTATCACTCCTGTGAACCTTGTTTTTACTAGATGGGCCTCACCTTTAGTAGCAAGGCCTAATCCTTTGGAAATCTATCTAGATGTTCTGATTCAATGACAGTAGGATCCTGCACCCCGCGTAGCCGACCATGTTTGTGTTCTTTGTCTGCTGGACCATGGATCCCCAATGGTCAGCCTAATTAACTGCTAGATGACCATCATCTACTCATGTTTAATGCTCTTGGTGTATGACAGCCAAGGCTCACTAATCAGGTTGACCAAATTGGTTGACCTGGTCCGCACTTATAAGCGTAATGGTGTTCATTGTACACAGATTTATTAACCGAAGAAAAGTTAAATGAAATTCGAAAACAAGAAATAATAAAACCTTATATAGCTAAAGCTTGTAAAAAGAAACTTCAGGGGTTTATCTATGTTGCTAATTATAGCATTCGAATATCTTATCGTACATGAAGTTCATATATAAAATATATTGAACCTGGAATTTCATCTTAGTAGTACAATGCCTTGTTAGAATCTTTTAGGTCATAATTAGCACCATAAAATTCTATTAAGATGAATTAATATTAATCTTGATTATAAGGAATTCACATCCATTTTAATAATGAATGCGTCCATGTTAAAAAGCTCATTCATATTAAGGTTATAATACAACTAAAACTGCACTGAAATATAGGAGTATTACATGCTTATGTTAACCCGGTACTTCTTTTTTCATCGTAATTGCATCCCATGCACTTTTGCCATGTTCAAATTAGCTCCTTAGGCTTGCCTTTCTCTTTTAGAGGTTGTTTGCTTCTTATTGATGTTTTGAGCATTCTAAAATTCTTACGAATGATCACCGGGATATTATTCTTCTCCTAGCAATGAGGCAAGCTATGCAAAGCTCGATAAGATTCCTAATTACTTATATTGTGGTTTTGAATGAGATGTATGCTTGATTGCAAATTGTTGTTATTGCTATTGTGATATGTGTACTCACTAGCATGGTTAGGTTCCAATGTGCTTTGTGATCCATGGTGATCTTTTAAATGGACTAATTCAATATGTAACCTTAATGGCGAGATGTGAGAGCCGGGATACAGCTGCCTACAAATGGATCATTGGGTGTAACATCCTCAATTTTTCGGGCTTGAATTTTTTTTAAGAGAAGAGGATGTGCAACTATGTAATATACCTATGTGTATTTTAATTAGATTTTATTTCAAATTAATTCAAGACTTTGAATTAATTTGAGAGCAATAAGTGTGTTTTTGAATTTTAAATTAAACATCATTTAAAAATTTGCTCCAAAAATATTTTTATTGAGTTCCTTATGCTCAATTTGATTTATTGAAATTTTTCTAGAAATTTTATGAAGCATTTGGTATTTACAAAGACTTTATTGGATTTCCTAGATTTATTTTATTTTGAAAATGTTTATTTATTTATTTTTAACCCAACCTTGGCCGGTGGCCCATCTTTTCTCCCTCTTGGGCCCCGCCAGCCTGCTACACTTGGGCCGCCTCCCCTCTCCCTCCTGGGTCGGCCCACCCGAGCCCCCTTGCTCCCCTCTTGGGCCTCCCCCTTGCTCCCCTGGGCCACGCCCTCTTACTCCCCCTTGGGATGCGCCTGGGCCAGCAGCAGGCCGTGCGCCAGGCCAAGGCAGCAGGTCGGCCGACTGCTGTGCCTAGCTGCACACGCACGAGCGCGCCGCGCGCCGCACACGCACCAGCACCGCCACCGGTTGATTTTTCTTCAACTCCGACGTTTTTCCGTTTTCGTTTCTTTGGCCATTAAGCAGCAGTGGCTTCTCCCCTTCATCTCCCCTCCTTTTGCCCTATAAATACGACCCTCTCCCATGGGTTCTCCTCTTTGCTTTCCTCTCCAATTTCTTTCTTCTCCACATCTTTTCTTCCCCAACTCCGGTGACCACTCCGGCGAGGAATTCCGGCGATAACGACGCACCATACACCGAGACGCTGCTACTAGGAGCTTCCCCATGCTGACGCGCATCTCCTACCGCAAGCGGACACGAGCTTCGTCCACGACATCGACCGTACCACAAGTTTCTTCCTCAACTCCAGCGAACTTCTTCACTCCTCCATTTCTTCACCCTCGGTGAGTCCCTCTCCGATTCCTCTTCGGAGTAGTCTCCCACCAACCCATGGATCAATATTTTCGAACCAACTTCACCCACCTTGGTGCAGCAATTTGTTGAATCCATCCAGAACCTTTTTGCTACAGTACTCTGCTGCAGTGCTTTGCATGAACAGTAATCCCATGTACAGTAGCCCTTATGTCCAATTTTTGCACACATCTAAATCATGTCCGATTTTTGATCTTAGGAGTAAAATGGAACCCTTGGAACCCCACGAATCCACTGGTTTAGATCTTACGATTTTTGTACTGTTTTGGTACTGTAGACATACCCTAAGTTGATCCATGCTTAAGTAGTTTACGGTAGTGGTAGGAAATAGCTTTATGGATGGAATTCTAGTCTTTTAAAATAATAGAAATGCATGTGTAATTGTGGTTATATGTTTTTAATTTATTTTTTTACTGTTATTAACCATTATAAATATTTAGTATTCATCTAAATATTTATTTGTTGTTAATCATGAATTTGTTATACTTTGTATCATGATGAATAGCATGTTAAGGTGTAGCAGCGTGTGTTTGTATAAAATACCCGGTAGGGGATATATGTTATTTCTATATATATATTATGTGTGTATATGGTTATGGCCAATCTTAGAAGACCTAACTTCTATCTTCTTCGCGATGATGCTATCGCGCCATCGTTCCATTCTAACCGCATCTTGCCTTCGTCGTGCTTCTTCTCGTGTTGCTTTTCGAGATATTCCTATTGGAATTGGTTATTCATTTGCTTTGTTCTCGTTGCATTACGACGATATGGAGTGAAGAAACCGATCCAGCATCCAAAGTAGCTGAAGAAGAAGAGTACTACCACGAAGGCATGCCCCTCTTTCTTGATCATATTTGATCCTATATTTTGAAGTCATTATATATTGTCAATTGCAAACATGCATGCTGTTTTTAATCCAGTAGCTAGCGTGTCGATTGACACACATTTACCTTTCCGCTTGTCGCCATGTTTACTTGATACCCTGAGTAGATCAATAGGTTTTATTCTAAATAGAGTAGAGAAAATGCTTAGCCATGCTTAAATATATCTTTAGGTTGTTTTGATTTGCCTCTACGGAGGAATGAATATTGGATCGATGATCCTTGTTGAAACTTGTTGAGCTCGCTGAGCTAGAGCCGGATGCCCGATGTTTCCTTCTCGCTCTATTCTTCCTATTCTACTCTGGGTGAAACTTACCATCTAAAAGGTGCGGGCGACAGCTGGATCATGTGATGAAGGAGCCGAGCAATGGTCGTTCTTCATGAGATGAAGAAGCCATTAGTCGTCTGTATCGAATAAGGCCAAAGTCTTGAAGTTGGAGAATTGTGACAACAGTACAACCACATGCTAAATGGGCAATGGCTTCATTAAGTAGGTTAGTCAGTCTTTGGTGCCGATGTTGCCGTACCGCAGAAGGGGTGGACGTAGCTACGAGGACCCTCGGCACAGATTGGGGGATCGGAGGGTGGGGATGTACTCTCAACTCCGAGCCAGACCTGGTGCGCATGTCACACCTTAGGGGATCTAACTAAAAGACCTCGTCACAGTCACCCTGCCGACACACCGATGGGCGTGTGTACAAGCCCGATCAGCTTGGCATAAGGGGATGATTGTGTCATGTGGGTAAAGTGTACAACCTCTGCAGAGTAATAAACTAATCGATTAGCCGTGTCCACGGTTATGGATAGCACATGACTCATTCTTGATGAAAAGGACATGTCCTTCTCCCCCTTACTACTTCCCTCTACCCCTTTGCTGATGGAACCTATGGACGAGCTAAGGCGGAAGTTTCTTGCTCGAATGTGTTGGTCGAGGACCACACGCTGGAAAAATACCCCTGATATTAAAACTAATTTATATCAAAATGATGCCTTCGAATCTACCCTAATATTTCAACTAAAAGTTTGCTTTACGCAACTGAACCATAAAGCCTTCCTTCGAAGTCTTGCATATAGTATGATAGGACCATCTGCTGCCAGGTGGCTTGCTGAGCACGTGAAGTACTCAACGTGCATGTGTTTCGTGGTGGTGTGCAGAGGTGTATGCCGAAGAAGGAGCCGATGAAGACTTCTCCTACGATGAACCCGAAGAATAGGTCACGTGGTCTCTGTCAGTTGCCTGTGGCACGGATGGAGCCGCTTCGCTTTTGTTTTCCGCTGTTTCTCCTGATGTAATAATGTCGTTAAGACATGGAACTTTGTAAGCCATGTGGCGTATTGTACTCAAATTAAGCTTTAACTTTGAATGCATGCAATGTTATTCATTTCGCCTGTGTACCGTCAGTGTGATTCTGGACTGACGAGGATGTACAAGGGGGGGTCTAGTAGTTGAAACTAGACTCTCACATTGGGCAAGATGATGGTAAGCATTGCAGTCGTTCAGTCGATCCTGGTGTCGTAGAGCTTTACCTATGACCCACGGTGGAAGACTTAGCGGGATGTTAGGTAGTCGGGGTTTGCTAATACTGAACTAACGGCATTTCAGAAGTACATCCCTTGGTCAAACCTTAAGTTTGGTTTGCTCAGAGCACTTGATATAACCTTGGTTGATTATCTTTAAATCACCTGATCTTGGTTGACTAGTCAGGAGATTTAACTAAGCCTTGTTTGGCTTAATGTAATTAAAATGGATGAATCTTGGTTGATTTCCATTGATTGATAATCTGAGATTTATTGTTTTAAATCTTCGGATGAATGATTGTTATGAATCATGATGATATTGTTTTGTCTTTCATGCTCATGCCATGTTTTCATATGCTAATGCTAAACACTTGTGTAGTAGTCTAATTCCTGTTCAATGTCATACTTAAATTAATTGAGATGAGCCTACAAAGCATCTTGCAAGTACGAAAGTACTCAAGGAATTCAAGGAATTCATTTTCGAAACCGTTGTAGGTGAGACTAGGATAGAAGACTTCTACGATGCTGATTTTACGGAAAATTAATGTCTATTTACAAGTTTGTCCTTCTCAGTCACACGTGTGGGTTACGTGTCTCTTTTGAAGATGGTTGTGCTGCCATCTCAAGGGTTTTCAATTATTTCCATTGCTGTTTTCCAGGTTTAAAAGTTTGTAAATGACCTTTGAGTCATCCATTGTGTGATATAACAACTTTCTCGTGTAAAAGATCAAACTATATATCGTGTAATATCTTTCTTTAGAGTTTGACTTGAGATATGCAAGTTATTAATGTGGCCTTCCATGTGAATGTTCGAAGTATGTGGAATGGTCGTAAAGGAGTAATATTTTCTCTCTCGTTTCATTTCATGGAGTAGTTTAGTTGAGTGACCAGCTAGTTGAGATGCTATGCCGGTTAGGCAGGGTGTGGACAATTGTACCGGGCTTTCAAGCGGCCCACAAGCCCTAGGGATAGGTTACGGTGAGGGTTACGGTTGTCGGGCTCCTTCGATCCTAGTTTACTTTATGAACTAGAGAGCGAAACTATTTCTTTATCAGACCTTGGAATTGCATTAAGGTTTTCGGTGTTGATGCTTTATCTTTGCCCAGCTTGACCAGCGGTGACACATAAGCTTGAGGGGCATATGAGATGCTGGTTAGGTGTTGGATCGTCCAACTGTGAGTGCATATGACATTGTGGTGAGCTATGGTGTGTTGGACGATTGCTCAGGTATTCAGATTTAGCACCAAATCCTAAGTCGTATGGAATTCCGGGGCCCTAAAAGTTTTCTAAGGAAACCAACTAAGAGAGCGCGCATTTTGATCTTCGTGAGTACCAACGGTCTGGCTGAAATCTTTGCTCAGTCGATTTTCTGAAAAAATCGATGGAGATAACATATGAGGTCGATAAATGTTGTCTGAATTGAGCAGCCACATTCAATGCAAGTTGCAGATGTTAGGTCTTACTCTCAATAACGGGTTAGATAGTTGGCAAATTTCAGGTCATTTTATTTTTAAAATAATCATTTTACAGAGTTGTAAGGTATAAGTGTTTAACAATGAGATATGCATATAATGTTGTTACTATTTTTATACTGTATCAATTAACAATCTGTGAATTAAGTTTAAACATATGCACACTTTGTAGATGGATCAATGGTGGATGTATGTCACAAACCGTGCGTACGAAGATTACATCTGGGGCATTGCGACATTCTTAGAAGCAGTTGAGCAAGATAATTTGAATAGAGGGGACAGGTGGATCGGTTGTGCATGCACAAGTTGCAAAAATCTTAAGAGCTTCACGAACCGTATGTAGATCCAAACACATTTGATCATGTGGGGGTTCATGCAGAGTACACATGTTTGAGTTGTCATGGTGAAGATAAGATCATAGAGGAAGGTGTTGAAGACATGGACGAAGGCAACGACATCCCTGATAATGTCAATAGCCCATGTGTCGAGCAGATGCCTAATGATGTCCATGTGTTAGAAGATGACGTCTCGCCAGACGACACGTCGAGGCATCAAGAGAACCACCTAGATTAGATGTTGCAATGCTGAAGAAAATTGTGAGAATAATCAAAAGTACAATAAATTTATTGGGTTGCTAGAAGAGTCAGAGAAACCTATGTACCCGAACTGTAAGTACACAAAGTTGAGCGACGTGCTAGAACTGTTGGAAGGCAAGCAGCGGTTTGACCAACAAGAGCTTCTCATTGCTCCTACATTTGTTACGTGATATAATTCCAGAGGGAAACCATATGCCGAAAAATACATACAGAGCTAAGAAGATTGTTTGCCCCTTCGGAATAGACGTACAGAAAATACATCCATGTCCGAACGACTGTATTCTGTACCCTAAAGAGCATGCGGAACCGCGTGTATGTCCGGTGTGCAAAGCATCTTGATACAAACATACGAGTGACGTCGACGATGGAGAGGATTGCGTGGATGGGAGAAAGGAGATTCTTGTAAAGGTTGCGTGGTATCTGCATATAATTCCCTGATTGAAGCACTTATATGCGAACCCTAAGGAGGCTAAATTGATATGGTGGCACCCAGAGAAGCGTACACATGATGGAATCCTAAGAGACCCCGTAGATTTTTTACAGTGGAGAAATATTTATAGGAGATATTCTATGTTTGGTGAAGATGGGAGGATTGTAAGTTTGCACTGAGCATTGATGAAATGAACCTATTCGGCAACATGAGCAGTCGATATAGCACTTGGTTCGTGAATCTCTGTATCTATAACCTTCCTCCTTGGCTGTGTATAAAGCAGAAGTACATCATGATGGCAATACTTATCCAAGATCCGAAACAACTCTGTAACGATATTGATGTGTACTTCGCACCATTGTGGAAGATTTGCAATTTTTTTGGATTGAAGGGGTATAGGTGTGGGATGCGCACATAAAAGAAACCTTCACGTTACGCAGCATGCTTTTCCTAACCATCAATGATTATCCTACTTATGGTAACTATTTAGGGCAGACTATTAAAGGTTTCAATGCATGTGTTCAATGCCTAGTCGAAATAGCAAGCAGGTGACTTAAGTACTATAAAAAAATTGTGTACATGCGTCACCTTTGGTTCCGCTAGACGGATCACAAGTACTGATGGATGATTCATGAATTCGATGGTACTGTCGAGAAAGGCTCAGATCCAAAGATTTTGAGCGGTACGGAGATCCATGTTCAGGTTAAGGGCCTAAAAGTCATACTTGGAAAGGAAAAGGTCAAACGCCGAGGTAGCACGAAGAAAAAGCCGGTTGAGAAGAACATATAGAAGAAGAGATCAACATTCGGAGACTTACCTTACTGGAAGCAGCTAGAGGTGCGTCACTACATCGCCGTGATGCATATAGAGAAGAATGTGTGCGACAACATAATTAGTCCCTTACTGAACATGCCTTACGAAAGCAAACCGGAGTTAGCACCGTAGAAAACCACGAACGGAAAGACGTTCCTTCCTCTTGCTTGTTACACCCTCTCCAAACAAGAGAAAAAAGAATTATGTTAATGCTTACATGGCATCAGAGTACCTTCTGGCTACTCTGCGATCATCAAGAGACTTATTTTAATGGAAGATCTGAAACTAATTGACATGAAATCTCATGATTGCTATGTTCTCATGACATAGATGCTCCCAGTGACAATTAGAAATATTCTTCCACCGAATGTTTGAAGGACTCTCACGAATCTATGTGGTTTTTTCAACACACTATCTAAGGTCTGGAGTTTCGATGAACTAGATGCTCTACAAGAGGGAGTGGTGAAGACTATGCGTATTAGAGATGTTTCTCCCTCCGTCATTCTTTGATATCATGGTCCGTTTGATTACTCAACTGGTGCATGTTCCTACACAGTATGTATCCATTTGAGCGATGCATGGGAATTCTGAAGCACTACGTTAGAAATCGATCTCGCCCAAAGGTTAATATTGTGGAAAGCTATGCAATGGAAGAGGTCATTGAGTTCTGCGTTAATTACTTGGCGCATCACTCCAACTCAGATTGGGTATGCTCAAGCCCACTACACAGTTTTGCAGCACATGGCAGTAGTATCTCAGTATGTGCAGAAACACATGAACATTGTACGACATGAGAATCCGACACGGTCAAATGATTGGATCATCGGACAACACAATTGCGAATTCAATGAATGGTTCAAAGAGGCATTATATGTCATCCCTTCTAGTTATGTATTGACATGTTTATCTAGAGGACCAACATGGTGGTAATAGTATGGAAAGGGCACCAAATCAATGGGTACACTTGAAGCACAGTGCAGAATAGTGGTGTTTGCATAGATTCACTCAAAACTGATGGCACGAAAAAACTATACTATGGATATAGAAGATATTTGGAAGGTGGACTATGGGGAAAATTTCAAAATCCCCTTATTTCGGTGTCGTTAGGTCAATAAGAAACAGGTGATGCCAGATGACAAAGGACATACTACAATGAACCTTGAACATGTTGCGTACAAAAACGAACCATTCATCCTTACTCAACAAGTTCATCAAGTCTTCTACATCATTGATCTGTCGAACAAGAAGCGTCACATACTTCTTAAATAAAAAAAGAGTAGTCGGAGTGGAAAATGTAGTGGATGAGGAAGATTACAATATAATTGATGAGTCTCCTCCTCGTGACCAAATTAGTGGCGACAAAGAAGGGACACCTGCTCCGGCTCCGTACGTACGCAGTGATCATAAAGAAGGAATAATTTTGTAACCAATCGACATAATATATATATATATATTTTTTGTGTATTTGCTAATATGGTGTATTCTGTATAAATTATTATCGGGGCTCGAAATCATACATGACTTAGGAAATGATGTTTCATCAAAGACCGAGAAACCACATAATGAGGGCACACGCTTACCTCATGTGTATCTGCTGTTAAGGGTCCGATATCGAACAAGCACCGCACATGAACTCCACCTAACCACCTGGTTGTATGTCTCACTACTGGTCCAGCCAGCCAGAAACGGGCATCATTAGACAAGTCAGATATAATCCCAAACACCCTGTAGACCCGACACTTATCTCCTATGACAAGAATTACAATCGCTCAGAATAGCCCGATACATGTGCCCCACCCTAACCTAATTGGCCGAAGCTCAATTAGTGGGTCACTCGAACAGTGAAACGATCTCAGCTAGTGGCTCACTCAACTGAAACGATCACAAAACTCGCATAGAAGATTCATGTCATTTCTCTACCGTCACCTCATACACTTCAAACATTCACGCACTGCGTACGAAGTAATGTGGGGAACAACTTCTTAAACATAGCACAAGCTCTTCAGAAAGGTTTACCAGATAAATAAACACATCCCTTATACATGGACAACTAATTACATTACAATTAAAAGATCCGTAGGATATCCCTGAGATCTTTTAGCTGGTGGGGTAAACGACACAATAATAAATGTGAAACCGATTACATCAAGCTCACCTGCAGAAATTGAATTCCCTATGAGTACTTTCGTACTTGCAAGATGCTAACTTATTCCAATTAACTTAAACAAGGCATGGAATGCTAAATTACTTCACAAACAATTCATATCACATGAATTCATCCAATCAAGAGGATTTCAATAAATCATAGAACCTAGTTCAGATCTAATCATTACCAACAAACTATTCGAACCAAGTTTAAGTTTGTTATCATCAATCAGTTTATGATTTCACTGAGCATATCAACATCATCTATTACCCAGTGAACTCAAGATAAAATCCAATAGATCAACATCAACCAATTAAATTTTCAGTCAAAGAGACATTGGTCGTTTGACAACCCCACAGATACTCTAAAGGTCCCTCACATGAGGGTAGCTAGTCCCCATTGAGCGGTACCAACTAGACGACATTTGTGGTCCTCTCATGACCAACTATCTTGCGGCTTATCAGGAAGCATCATATGTGGATCGCTGCTATAACCTCCAATTTAATACTCATTGTCGGGCTCGAGCAACCCCAACAATGTTACAACCCGTCCACACAACCTTGCTCCCACATCTCTCTCTCACGTAAATTAGGGTTCTAGTTGAATTAAAGTCAATTTAATAATTAGACAACCCTAATCACAACCAGATAAACAGACGCAGTAATTTAACAGCCCAGTAATAAAGCAATTGGAATTTCAACAAGCAACATTGCTTGCCTGGGAGCTTGGTGAAGACATGCAAGAATCCAAGTTCGACCGCAAGGAAATATGAAACAACCGAATACCATGAAGAGATTAAGCGGATCTAAGATGCTCCGATGGACATGACAAAAATGCATGAGATGCAACTACAGTGATTAAAGGTGAAGCATAGAATTAACCTGAGTATGTTAAGACTAATTCCACATGTTGGTTAGGTTAAGTTGAGTTGTCGTCTTAAGCATGGATAAGTCTACCAATGGATGCATGCACGATATGTAGCTGCGATGAATTAAGAGGAAGTTTGGAATTAACCTAAGCATGATAAGTTGCTATTTCACTCCCTATTTCAATTTTAGTTTTCGTTGAGGCTTAGCTTGAGTCGTGCATACATTTAAGGTAAGGCGCACGTATACTATGATATATGCAGCTAGGGAAGATGTAAGAACCTCATGACTAAGGGTGATGATGTTAAGTGATTAGTTCATCATATGAAACTTTAGGTTGGCATAAGGAACGTGCATGTGACACGTAAGACATTTTAAGAATGCAGTTAGGCTCTTAGGTTAAGTGTCATAACAATGTGGTTAATGATAGAGTTTGGTTCCACTAGCTCCTATAACATACATAGAACAATTTTCCTAGTAGGTTCACCATTTAGTTTAGCCATTAAGATGGTCATTTCGTTTAATTTAAGTTGCATCTTTTAGTTAAACTGGACAACAAAACATTTGTAGCTATATCTCTCAATTGGCTCCTCGGAAATTGACAAGTAAATACTTGAAATGAAACTATCGTCGAAACCTACAAATGATCATTGAAATTCAACTCAGGATAATTACGAGAAGGGCATCGAAATGAGCTCCGAAGCTCTCAGCCATACCTTAAGTCTACAACTTGCGACGACCGTAAATTGTCTCTAATGGTAGCGATCTGACACATATACTACATTCTAAGGACATTTGCTGCATTCAGGGGTTTTAATGCTTACCCTTGACGTACGCGTTCCAAAGGAACCGGTGGTGATGGAAGGATACAGGTCGATGTTGGCATTGTTACATCCATCGTCTTCACGTGTTCCCTCATCTCTTCTTCTACTTCATCTTCTCCCTTCTTTCCTCACAGCGGCACCTCCTTCCTTAGTTGTTACAACTGGTAGCTTCTTCTTCTCTCCTATCTTGGGCAGCCGGTAGAGGAGGCAAGCACGCGGTGGCTGGGGGTGATAGCAGTGGCAGCCGGGTTAGGATGTGGCAGCGGCTTAGAAGTGGCAATGTGGCAGCATTGGCACCGGTCTGACCGCCTGTCCATCCGGTCAAACCAGCCTCCTGGAGCTGGAAACAGAGCCGGTAGCGGCAGAAGGCGTCAAGGAGGCAGAGATGCAGTAGTGGCAGTGGTGCGAAGGCGAGCCACACAGGTGATGAGGGTTGGGTGGCCGCTGGCAGTGGCGTGTTGGCCACAGCCGTGGTAGCCGTGATGGTGCTGCCAATTGGGAAGGTGGCGCATGGGAGGAACGGGAGCGGGGTAGCGGTGCAGATGCGGCGTGGGGAGCGAGGCAGGAGGTGGTGCGGGTGGCGGAGGATCCATACACCGACGGGAGGCGGCCATCTGTCACACCCTGATTTTCATCGTCTGGATTTCCAAAAACCTAAAACCCTAATGCGCGTATATGCGTATATGTTTTTCAGTCATGCTGTGTGCCTATTTGGATCTTCAATTCTTCTTCATGCATGTCATCTCATGAAATCACCTAAGGTTCCTCATCATCGCATGTGCATATAAAACCCTAGACCAGACACATGCACCGTATACGCACGACACCACCCAAACCCTAACCTTAAGTGGCAACTCGCCCATCTTTGTTCCCGACCCTCCAAGCATAATATCTAACATCCCCCATACCCTACCGCAGTCGTGCCGTCACCCGAAACCCTAAAACCTAACCTGTCGGCTTAATTCATTTATCGGGTAGAAACCCTAAAACTCATATCATATGCATTT
Organism: Stipa capillata; assembly: GCA_019208055.1. Classification (NCBI taxonomy): domain Eukaryota; kingdom Viridiplantae; phylum Streptophyta; class Magnoliopsida; order Poales; family Poaceae; genus Stipa; species Stipa capillata. Next base: position 27,069 of record JAGXJF010005904.1, read on the forward strand.
TCTTTCACCATTTTGTATATTGCGGGCGGTTCTATTTTTTTCTTAATCGGAGTTCTGGGTATGGGCTTATATGGTTCCAACGAACCAGGGTTAGATTTGGAAAGATTAATTAATCAATCATACCCTGCAACTTTGGAAATACTTTTATATTTTGGCTTCCTTATTGCTTATGCTGTCAAATTGCCGATTATACCCCTACATACGTGGTTACCAGACACCCATGGGGAAGCGCATAGCATAGTTTTTTGGATTACATCCAAACCTGAAATTAGGTCAAATCTTCCCCATGAATTGCAACCCATATAATCAAAGCTCAGAAAAATCCCATAAATTTCTACAATGCTCATCTCAGTGCCAGTGATTCAAATATCCAAAAATATACATATGTCCAGTACAAAAAGTTGGCACAACTTCTGTCGAGCACCTTCTGCCATCTTCCTTCTCATTAAGAATTCAAGCTCATTGTAACATCCCCAATCTTAAACCCCAAGTTGTTGTGCATCATTGCATCCATACCTCACATCAAACATGAGTAAAATTTTGAAATTTTGAGATAACAAGAAAGACTTTAAACGGATTTGAGTTGGTTAGGGTTTTAACCTTTGATTCAAAGTTTTGAATGAAATGCCTAAAGAAAATTCTTTGAAACTCTGGGAATTTAGTTTGGAAATGCTACGATTCGGAACTATAGGAAAGGAGAAGATTTAAACTAGAAAAGGATTATAATAAAGAGAGTAGAAAACAGAAAAGAAAACCTAAAAAGAAAAACCCTAATTCTATTCCTAAACCTCCCTGCCGAACGGGCCTTTCCCGACCCATATTTCCCTCCCACCTGGGCCTCCCCGCTCACGCTCGGCCCATCTCCCTTCTCCCCTGCCCCGGCCCACCATCTCCTTTCCCCCGCACCTGGGCCCTCTCTTCCGGCCCACTCCCCCGCACCCCGACCTGGCCTGCCGCTCCTCTTCCTTCTTCTCTAAGCAACGCCGCTACCAACAGCTGCTTCGGGGCCGGCGCGCCTCGCCACCGTGGCAACCGCCCGAGCCACTCCCCGGCCACCTCCTGCTTGGCTCGTGCTGCCCTCCTCCCCTATAAAAACCCTCCTCCGGTCGCTCTGCCGTTTTTTCCCCCTCACTCTCTCTTCTCTCTCTCGATAGCTCACTGCCCCGCCACCGTGCCTCGCCGTCTTGCTGCTCATCCCGCCGCCTCGATTGTCGTCGCCCCACTCGTCTCCGTCGCCGCTCCACTCCGGTGCCACCAGCTTTGCCGCCCCGGTCCAGAGCCAAAGCCCCGAGCTTCCCCGCCCCGCAGTCCCGAGCCACCGTCGCCTTCCCCGCCTCCTCGGCCGCTGCCACCTCGGTGCCTCGCCGCGCCACCCTTCCGCCGCTCCACCTCCCCACGCCGCCGCTCCCCGTCACCGCCGGTAAGGCCTCGCCGCCGCCGCCGCCGTTGCTCCCTTCCCGTTCCACCTCGACGCACCGGGGCAACCCACCGAGTCGGCCGAGCCAGCGGCCGGACCCGACCGCACCGGGTGTGGTTAGGGCCTTAACGGCCATTAACTCAGTCGTTGAGACAAATTGATTACGCCTTTAATTGCTAAGTATAATCAATGCTATCAATTACTGTTTCGGCACACTAATGACTATGATTAATGACTATACAGTGAATTGAATGAGTATATTTAATATGTTTCAATGACACCCGAGACCCACATGTCAGAAAATAATAAAAGGAATAAAAGAAAAAATGAAATCTATGACAGCGGGCCCCACCTGCCATAGACTGGTCAATCTTTGACCAGTAGGGCCCACATGTCAACCTCTGCATGTTATTTTCAAAATAAATAATAAAATTAAATATAATATTGTTTTATTATTCATTTACTGAGAAAATACAAAATGGATTTAAAATGGATTAAATCTTAGAAAATTCATAGAAAATTCATTATTAATCAGAAAAATGCAAATAATATATCAAAATGTTCAGAAAAATGAAAGCTATTCAAATATGTCATTTTCATCCATGTTTTCATGCTAGGAAAAATATAATTGGCTAAAAACTCAACTTCAGGTTTTCGATTAGCCGGAGAATATTCGGATCGTGATATTTTGAGCGTCCGGACTCCGATTAATTGATTCCACTTGCATTAGTCTTTATTTGGCATCTTCTATGCCATGACATGCATTGCATCTCATGCCAATGTTTAGCATTTTGATATTTGGCATCTTCTAGAGTAGTGTAGTCTGTGCTTTGACCTTGCTCGCTATGTTAATTATGCTTAGACATGCTTAGATATGTAAAAGTCGTAATTCCTGTGATGGCAGATGAATCAACACCATTGGATGGGTTACGTGGTAGGTAGGTGTTCACTGGGGTACAACTAATAACATGCTTAATCATGATTGGTGTTAGACGAGAGACCATGGCTGGGAGCATGGTGGGTTGTCTCGTCTTCCCACAAGGACCGGTTACCGGTGTCCCTTCGAACCGAGATTCGCGTACTTCTACACGGGTGGATTATGGGGCCACCCACGACTAAATAATTTGTCTAGACTTAGTGTATGAGCTGCATTAGTTCGCCGTTTCCATTTGCCGTGTGTGTGAAAAAGGGGATGTGGTGTGGTATCTCAATATAAGGGTGGGGTGGACACACGGTCTAGGAGACCGGGGATGTACCTCGATTCATAACTTATGGGACCGTGTCGCAGTTGCAGACGGACTAATGTACATGGACTAGCCCGTAAGGGTGGCTCATACCTAGGTCGAAAGCATTATAACGGTCGTGTTCGATCACCCTCTGCTAGCACACCTCGTGAAGTGTGTGATTGGCCTAGCACTAAGAGACGATCGATACGTGTAGGTAAAGATGTACACCCCTGCAGGGTTAAAACTGTTTGAACAGCCATGTCCGCGGTTATGGACAGCTTGGTAAGATTTTGCATCGAATTAGACAACTACAACAAACTCTAAAATTTGCCAACTCTAAGGCTGAGGTTAGTGACCGTTTCCTCCCAGGGTGGCCGAGGAAGGGTCAGGGTATCTAAGGTGTGGTGATCTGCAGTCAGGAACGATCGTGAAGTGTTCGACTCATCCCCTTTAAAAGTATTCCAGTAGTCGGTTTTCATCTACTTAACTATTATTGTTAAAAGAAAATTAGCTTTCCGTAAAATAGTCCACAATTACCCTGTTGTTGATACCTGTCACATCTACTACTAATTTCTCCTTGTAAGTCTTGCTGAGTACAATTTTTGTACTCACCCTACTATCGTTGACATTTTCTTGTAGAGGAAACTACCCCCTCCGAGGGTGGTTTCTACGTAGAGATCGACGACGACGATGCATAGTCGCTAGAAATCCTAGGCAGTGATCCTGTCCAGGTTTGGCAGCTTGGTTTGTTCTGCTGCCACTTTTGGCCCGACCTTTTGGCTTCGTAGCCATATATACTCTTTCGTTGTGCATCTGAATTTGGATCTTCGGATCCCTTGTATGAATATGTTGTTAAGTTTCAAGAACTTATAATATCGCATCTTGAGTCGTAGAGTTGCTATTGTGATATCGGTTCGTTCTCACCTGCCTCATGTGCCCTGTGTGTATGTTATTGAAGCACATGATGCGGGTAGGGTTTCAGAGTCTATATCATAGAGTTGTTAGGTTTAATCACCCCTGTGAAGTGATTCTTCTACTGAGAGTTTGGGAGCTATATCATCCTACTCCACCGAGCATTAATTTGCCGGGACGAGTTTGGGATTGATGTTCCGGCTCAGTAGCAAAAGAGTGAGGAGACCATATCACCCTACTTAATCTGCGCATTCATTTGCCGGAATAAGTCCGGGTTGACGTCTCGGGCTATTCGAAGCCATATCACTCCACTCCTCTTGGAATTGATACCCAAGGGTTGAGGTCGGGGTTGATGTTTTGACTTAGCGGGTGATTCTATCTAAAGCTCTCTGTTATGGATTTTGGGTCCCGACACTCATCTCTCAACCCAATTGCTCCAAATTTGTACCAGCATCTCCACTTCACTCCAGAACCTTACCCCACCCCTTCTTCCCTCAGTGAGCAACCTCAATCCACAGGATTCAACCATGGTGTCTAATCATGCCGGCACTGACAAGCTTGGGCAACCATGCTCCACACGATATCCATACCATCTCCTTGCTGCTTCCTCCTTCTTTGGTAACCTCAGCGTCGTAGACTTGCTCGGGAATCACCTCTATATGCTAGAGCAAACTCTGGCACACGCATGCCACTTGGGAGCGCGCCCTGGCACGCTCTGGACATGCACCCGCGCGTGGCCGGGTCAACCAGCAGCAGCGGCTCCATGCTATCCTCTGTCCCCGCGCTGATCAGCCTTATCCCGCACGCCACCACACTCCTCTGGACTCCAGCAACCTCAGCACGCCACGGAATGGATCTTGCGTCCGCCCAGTCTCGCGCGTGGTAGCGTCCCGCGGCCACTGTCCGTTCGACCCGCTGATCACCTACATAAAGGCACCTGGAGTACCCTAGCCATTGCACCTCACCTCTCTACACCTCTTTGGAACTCCCGCACCCTCCCAAGTTAGCTCAGCCTCTCCCATTCCCTCCTCCGATCAAAGCATCCGCCGCCGCATCCAGGAGCAATCAAGCTACCCCAGTGGAGATATCCTCCTTCCTTCCCTTCAGAACTCCTCTGGATCTTCTCTAAATCTCCTCTGTACTTCTGCTGCAGCCAACGTTCACCAGAGCTCCCCATCCTCCATTGCCTCCGCCACCTCCGTTCTGGACCCCGACGAATCCTCACCTCCAGCAACCGCCCAAGCTCTCTAACCTCAAAAATGAGATCACCTAACCTCCCTGATCCCGAAGGTAGCAGCCAATCTTTTCCTTTCCCTTTGAATCAGCCTAAATTTCTCACCGTAGTTTCACCGGAGCATCGCCAGAGTCGGGAGATTCCTCGCCGGAATCCTCTCCATTGCGTGCCAATCCTCCGTCGCTGACACGCGGGGCCCCGAGCCGCAGTTATAAACCGCGTACCACTTCGGCAAGCGGGACCTCTTGTCAGATTAAGTGGAGACGGATTCCACTGGATATGCTTCCTCCTTGGAAAGACGTATTCCCAACCGATCTCCTCTGTCTCCGCACATCTCCACTCCGAAGACGCCTCAATCCATTACGCCTTCAACATCGCATCTGTCCAGAGCCGTTTTCCAGTCCAGAACCGGTTCCAAACTTGGTTCGGCCGGTTCAGCATCAAATCAGCCGGTTCTTAGAAAAGTCCAAAACAAAAGTTGCTCTAAAAATTATTTCCCATCTTTTGGTTCTAAATTTTTTTCAAAAATCCAAACTTCCTTTATTGAACCGAGAATAAATTCAATTCTCCATTTAAATTCATGTCTTTTCTAAAACTTCTTTTAACTTAGGATCCATTCTAATAGTTTCTAACATGTTAGGCTCTGATATTTCTGGACCCTAACACAAAACCCACAAATACATACATGTTGCATGGTTCAAAGATGAAAGACATATTAAACCCTAACCCTAACCCTAGAATCCATGCATACATATGTTTTAAGCAATAGCCAAGCATGTTGAACCTTTCCAAGAACATTATGAGAACTAGAACACATGCATGCATGCATGCTGATCTCTGTAAGTTTTCTTGCTTGTCCTTCAATTGCACTTGGTTTCCTTATTCGAGGTTTTTCCCGAACGTGTAGTTGACGGTGTGAGGTACGTTCGTCAGGAGGAACCTGAAGCATCCCCGCGTCCGAAGCAAAGCTAGGAACTACCAGGCAAGCTTTTCACCCTTGATCATGTTGAATCCTAGGTTTATGAAGTGTATTTTGTTTACGAAACATGCATGCTATGTTTTATACCCGTTATTTTATGTAGTGTAGTTATGAACAATGTTTAGTAAACCCTAGTTTGACCCTGAACACCTTGTCGCCCTAAGGACTATATATCCCGGGAATGCTACCGAAAACCTAGGATAGTGTATGTATGTATGCTTAGCCCTGCAGTAGTAAAATTATGTTTTTTCCAAAAATTAGGGAAGAAGTACTCATGTATTTCCTGGGGTGAAAACCCGAAACGGACCGTCGTGTCCGGAGGTGAAAGAAGGTAGTATACCCATGGGTTGGGATATTTTACCGAAAGATGGTTTTGTGAAACCAAAATAAAAATGGAGAAGATTTTGATCCGAGTCGGAGATGAAGGGTGAAAGCAGGAAGCTTGTTAAAGAGCGAGGTAAGGCCCGGCGTGGTTCCCGCTGCCTGTTTACGGGAATGGTGTGGAGTCCCTCTCGGATCACCTGAGGAACGATCTTAAGTGCCGTTTGGCCAAGTCTTACTGTACGTCCACATGTCCTTTATGGGAAGGACTTGATCCAGTACCCGGCCTAAACTAGCATGAACCCGTAGGCAGAGAGAAGTGTGCAGATGGGGTTGTAGCTACTGTAGAGAACAATTGCCGTGGGTAAGCGATGCATTGTTCGCCACAAAGTTGGAACACCAACCTCCTTGCAAGCGATGATACTGACTCAAGCTAGGTTTGGGACATGTCCTTCTGGCAGGTTCATGGCTGGGTTCACACCGGTGAAGAGTCTCGTTGTACTAGCTCTGGTAGTATACAGTGCACGGTGTGCCCAGGGTGAACTACATCGTGTGGGTAAAGCCGTACCACCTCTGCAAAGGGTTAAAAAAACTATTCAAATAGCCGTGTCCGCGGTCATGGACGAATTGGTCGGGCCACACTAAAGTAGACTGACTTTCAAAGTCAAAAATGGGTTACGGGTTTAAGGACGCGATCCGCCGTGTTCGCAGGGGACCTGAAAAGCTCCTGTTGTTTCAGAAGAGTGAAGGAGGGATTTTCCCGTGGACTCGGGTAAACCCTAGTATCCCCGTCGTATCAGGTGAGTTGAGACTCCCCGCCGAAGCGGGTGATCACCAGGCTTTCTGGTGAGTAGGAAGGTCACCGGAGCAAACCCCCTAACTAGTCCCACCACTAGCATTCCCTCCCTGAACATCCCACCACCAGCCTCCTCCTCTGAACAGCCCCGCCATTGGCCTCCCCATGCCATTAGGTTACTTTTTTTCCTTTTTTTCTGTGAAATGTTAGATATGTAGTTCTGTGATATATGTTAGTAGATTTATTTCTTATGTGATAGATATATATATATATATATATATGTTTTGTGATTTATTTCTTACATGCTATAGATGTATATGTACTGTGAATAATTTCTAATATGCTAGATATATATGTTCTGTGATTAATTTTTATATGTTCTGTGATTTATTTCTTATATGCTATAGATGCACATGTACCGTGATTAATTTCTTATATGTTCTGTGATTAATTCCTTGTATGCTATAGATGTATATTAATATGCTAGTTAACTATTTCTAATTAATAGCTCCTGTATGTCACCATCGCCCCCAGGACCGTCTACTAGATGACTACCATTGCCGTGACGAAGAAGCAGAGGCAGGGAGAGGGAAGAAAGCAGTAGAAGAGGCGGATGTCAAGTACACCGTGACTGTTGTACATGACTCAGTGGCCCCTCTCGAGCCCGACGAGGTGAGGAAGAAGTTTTCAACCATCTCCGGGATCGTAGCACGAGAATAGGTGCCCATCACCCTTGAAAGCTGGACGAAGGTTGGCAAAACACTGCTCGGGGCAAAGTGTGGGGGAAAGCATGGGCTACTTCATCGTAAGAGATGAATCGCAAAAGCACATAGAACGAGCTGGCAAGATGATATTGTGCAAGGCGTTGGAAGAATTGGAAGACCACGCTGGTGACAGAGTACGTGGATGCTGATGAGGAACCATTCCACAAGTTTCCCATGATTACTCCTGAGACTTGGGATGAATTTATGAGGATGAAGACGTCGGACGAATTTCGATGAAGGAGTGAACAGAACAGGGGCCTCTCGAAGAGAAGGATGCACCCCCACTATTTGGGCACAGCCAGCTATGCGGGCATGTCGAAGAAATGGAAAAGGGAGGATCAGTAGGCATCGCAATCCAACGCATCACCTCTATTTGCGAACATCCACGATGCAAGGACGAGAGCTTGGCTTAGAGCAAGGGCAACATCCGATAACACTTCGAGTTCAGCCCATCCCAAATTCAATAACCCAGCTGATGAGCTAGCTTATCGATGCCTGGTGAGATATCAAAGAGCCTATGTAGTATTACACCTTACGACTAACCTCGAATCAATTAACATATAAATTCAGAATTTTGCAGCTCGAACTTGATGCGACATGTCAAACCGAAACCTTCTTGGGTGATATATTGGAAGAAGGCTTGGGAAATCCGGAGCACCCCGGTCGCACGCGGGGTGTTGGTTCCTCTGTCCATGGAAATATGGGTGCAACCAAGAATTGGAGGCGAAGCGCGAATGTGAAAGAGTGAGGAAACAGGCCAAAGGACAATGCAAGCATCTTAGAGCTTAAAGAAGAGATTCTAAATGACCCAAGGATGGAGTTTCAAGCTGGGAGAAGCAAACCAACCGTTTGTGTGCGGCCCCGGTGGCCGTAGGAGTAGCTGCGTGTCGATCGACCTCCCTACTCGTGGCCATAATTTAGAAGCCACGTTCCTTGAGATCAAATTGAGGTAAAAAGCACTATATCTTTGCAATGCGCCACACAAGATCATTTTAGAACCCTTGGCTAATAGTGTGCATCATTACATAGGATGCGACGAAATGCACTATTAAATTGCGGATTCAAGGCTTGGATGAACCGATCGATGTAGCTTGCGGGCTAGTGTATCCAACATCAAGATAGCAGAGGGTACACAATTTTCCCCTAGCCCCTTCGCATGCAAAGGTGAACGTCAACAACGTCAACACCACTTTCAAGAAAGTCAAGCTCCCGATTCTGTCAAATGATGAGATCTTAACTCTAGAGGATGCCAATGGCACATATATTCAGTGGCCCAAGAGGGACATCTTACTCGACTAGTCACGGGCGACTAGCAAGGTTTTAGCGGCACCTTCGATGCTCTCCCCTATTATAATGCCTACCTTTTCGCCACGAGCGTTAGAACCCAATGTGGCACTATCGGAGCCCGATGTGGAAGCGCTGCGGCATGGTGTGAGAAAGGACTTGATGCGTTTGCCTTCTAGCAAAAAGCTGTCCATCGAACAAATTCAAGCGATATATGATGCTGGAGGCTCTGACTCGACGTACATACAAGGCTGGGAAACCACTGGTTGAGAATGGTAAGAGTATCCTCTCCTATCTTGGGTACGCTTGCTCATCGTTGCACAAGCATTACATGGATAACTTCATGAGACCGAACAAAAAGAAGCGTGCGCAAAGTATCCTAGTCAAGTTCAAATGTGAGCACTTCCTCCACGAACAGAGGTGACAGTTCTCAGTGACTTGGGAGGACTTGTACCTGATGTAGAATCTAAACGCCTTGGACGCGAGCCTCATAGATGCTTCACACTGTAAGTGCCTACTATCACGCTGTATGTATATTAGTACAATACCTATACATGTCGCTAATATATAACTCTTTTGTCGTGTATGTATAGATACGCTCATGTCAAAGCGAGAGAAGAAAATCTTGAGATAGGATTCATTGATCCACAGCTTGGCTCAGAACAATCCATGGATGCAATTGAAAGAGTTGTTGAGGATTACATCTTCCATGTTATGGAGGCCAACCAAGATAAGAAATTTATTATTTATCCTTTCAATAAAGAGTAAGTGCTATATACTTGTTCATTTCTTATACTTATTCATTTTGTACCTTCGGCGCAACATCAATTAACTTAGGATTAATGATAATGTAGTTACCACTGGATTTTTATTGTTATTATACTTAATGAGCCCAAGGTCTATTACTTGGACTCTTACTTGAATAAGAAGACTAGCTTCGTAAGGTTGGCAGGATGATCGATAGGTAAACAAATTACCTCAACTAACTCTATTCTATTAGGTTTCTAGTCTCATCAAACTTTTCTGCCATCATTCAAAGCCTACCAATTTTTTCTTTCGCGCGGAAGGAAAAAGCCAGAGGTAGGGGGCCCTAATACGCTACAACACTTCTTCACGTTTCTATATATCCAGTTCCACACATTTACGCTTCATAATATGAGTTAGATATAATTTAATTAAACCAAGTCCTTTTATATCTTCTTAGTGCCATCAGCAGCCTGACTTCACCAATTTCTGTGGATTCTATGTTTGCCACCACATAAAACTTCTCATGGGTTGAGCTGTCAACAATAAAATCCCAGTCACCGAGGTAAACAAAACATCTCTATAATAGTATTCTATTCATATTCTTCTACATGGCAGCACTATGATCTTCATATCAACAGGTTGCACCAATTGCTAAAATTGAATTGCCAAAGACGGAGTTCGCCATGATGCGAAGGTAGTTGGTGGAGTTTATTGTCTCGAAAGTCATCAAAGAAGATGACGAGTTCCACCATGACGGAACCGACGAATGAATCCACTCAAATGTGATTCAAACTTGTATATTCAAGTGTGTAATTAACTAAATTCGAATGTGATGGATCAACGTCTTCATTTTATGAATTTCTATCTACTTGAGTTCATCTGTGAATTAAAATGTGGTGTGAATGTCAATGTACATGTGCGTGGATATATTATTTCTGTTCTAGCACTACCTCAGAAAACACTTCTCCTACGCAGTCTCCACTGACGGGCAGAAAATAACTGTCAGTGGTACTGTTCACCACTGACGGGCGAATAAGTAACCGTCAGTGGTCACTACGCCAGATAGAGCCTTTCCTGAACGATCATCACTGACGGGCGACAAACCGCCCGTCGCTGATGAAACAAACCACTGACGGGCACTTACAAACCCGTCAGCAGAATAAATATAGAGGCCCGGAGACCTCACTTCTACTGACGGGCAATAACTCGCCCGTCAGTGAAAGTAATTCTCAGGATGTTTCCTGCCACCCCTGCGCTGCATCTCTGCTGACGGGCTCGTTGTGCCCGTCAGTGAAAGTGTACATCTACTGACGGGCATAGTGCCCGTCAGTGGAAGTTTGACTTCCACTGACGCCACGTTAGTGACGGGCGCGAGACCCGTCAGTGGTGTGACTTTAGCGCCCGTCAGTGAAAGGGTTTTCTGGGGTAGTGGGAGTTCGGGTGAATTAGGATTACTTATTGGCCCTGATGGGCTATAAATCACTGACGGGCCAGAAATTGGGCCTGTCAGTGGTGCAATACGCTTTACTGACGAGCCATATGAACGAGCTCGTCAGTGGTACTCCCTGTCAGTATAAATACACAATCGCTGATAGGTATTTTTTTTGACCTGTCAGTAATTATTATTTTTCTGAAATTAGACCGTCTACTGGGATAACCGGACTCCTCATCCTCCCAACCCCCTATTCCCCATAGATGCCGGCGCACTCCTTCTCCTCCTCCTCCTCCTCCTCTCCCGCCGCTCACTCCTCCTTCAGCCGCTCCATCCTCTCCTTCCGCCGCGACCAGATCCACCCCACCCCACCACGGCCGCTCCATCCTCTCCCTCCGCCGCGACCAGATCCACCCCACCCCACCACGGCCGCTCCATCCTCTCCCTCCGCCGTGACCAGATCCACCCCACCCCACCTCACCACAGCCATGCAGAGAGCTCCCTCCCTCCACGGCGTCGTCCATCGCTGATCGGACCGAGGACGCAGCTTCATCTCGTCCGCGCGGATCGAACGCGTGGTTGAAGCCAAAGACCGGATCGACCTCATCCTCTTCCCCATTTGCCGGATCAAAGCCGAAGCCGAGGCTGAAGGCGCCGCCACCATGTCGTCTTCCTCTCCGTCACCCTCGTCCCCTCGGTTAGTAATTTCCAATCCCCCGGCTGTAATCTCGAATCCCTCAAACTCAATTTCGTGATTTTGATGGGCGCTGATTTAATGCTTTCCATGATTGATTTGTCGCCGCTGCCGCGCTTGCCTCCACCGACGACCCCGATGTGCCGCTCGGGGAGGGCCAGATCCGCCGCGCCCGCAAGGCACTCACCGACCTCACCATCCTCATGCTCGACGACAAGGACGCCGGTGGAGGCGGCGTCGTCGGCCAGCGCAACTGGAGCAGCAGCGGCAGGAGCTCCAGCTCCGGTTCGGGGGGAACCTGTAGGTGCACCATGGGCGGCGGGTGTGGACTCTAGGCTAGGGTTCCAACGACGCGCGTACCTCTCACATATGGCGGCGCGGCTTCCCGGCCTACTTGACGACGACGCAGGTACTGCTCTCTCCTCCTCCTCCTCCTCCTGCTCCTCTAGGCTAGGGTTCCGACGACGCACTTCCTATTTTTCTTAGTGATATTTCTAACTGTAGGTTTGAGTACTAACCGAGCTGCAATTTTTGTTCGTTAGTTAATTGACATGTTATCTTACAGAAATTTTCTGCCTCAATTGGTCTTCCCAACAGTGAGCAGAAGCGTATATTTGTTGTGTGAATTCAACATTGTTCTTAACCTGTCATGATTTTTTTCATATTCCAGTTCAATTGATGCCTTCAGAGAGATTGTTAACAGTTTGTTCAGGCTTATTTGGCATTTTGTTAAGAATTTATTGCTGAGTTAACTTAATGATGTATTGTTTCATGCAGGAAAACCATGAAATCTTATTATGCATAAAGGAAAATTTAGGGTTCAAGGATGGCAAACCAGTTGCTGCATGTATCATCTATAAATGCCTTCTACACTGGCGTGCTTTTGAATCAGAGAGGACAGCTATTTTTGATCATGTAATTGAAGCCATAAATGATGTTCTCAAGGTATTATTTGAAGCCCATTTGTTTTGCTGTTTGCACCAGAGATTTCGTTTGTGGAAGTCAAATTGTTTGGAATTTTCATTTTTGTTCCTATTCCAGGCAAAGGAAGCTGAGGGTAGATTACCTTATTGGTTATCCAATACCTCCGCACTGCTATGCCTTCTGCAGAAGAATCTACGGTCAAATGGATTTTTGGTACACCATCTCGCCGCTCTGCTGGACCTTTAGGGCTAGGTGGGAAGATATTATACATGGAAGTATAGATAGCAAGTGCTGACGACAAAGGCACAAGCATCGCAAATTCTGGTACTACTGAACTAGTCAATCTTTAGTGGGTTTTATGCAAATCTCTGTAAAATGGAAGAATATTGATAGTTGTGATAGATGAAATAGTTAATTGTTGATTAAAAGTTCTTTTGGAAAGGGTTTTTGTTGTAAGTTGTTTGTATGTGCTTGTTAGAACTTCCTAACATCAGATCAGTGTGCTGCTTCATTACTGTTACAGGCAGTGTGCTCCTAATAATTTTTTTTGATCCCTAAAACAGAATCACTGATGGGCAAATTTTTTTGCCCGTCACTGATGTTAAACTTCTGCTGACGTCCAGCAGCCCGTTAGTGGAGACGGACCCCTCCACTGACACTCTCGGGGTGACGGACGCTAAACCCGTCAGTGGAGGGGTTTAAGCGCCCGTCAGTGGAGATGTGTTCTGCAGTAGTGTAGGATGATCTGGGCGAGATCTAGAAAATTCGGGATATATAAACTGTATTTTTTATTTCATTGCAGGCAGAAACCTGAATTCTACATGCCTGTCCGAAATAATATCTTAGCCGATTCTCCACAAAAACCAGCTGGAATAATTTAATAAGGTAGTCGTTTCATCCCTACAAAACTGACTAAGATAATATTTATCACAGTCGGTCCAGTTGGATGAAGTGACTGAGATACAATTTTTCCTTTGTCGGTTTGCTTTTGTGAACCGACTGAGATAGTATTTTTCTCTCAGTCAGTTCTGCTCGGTGAAATGATGGAGATACTATTTTATCTCAGTCGGTTTATTTTGCTGAACCAACTGACATAATGTTATATCTTAGTCGGTTTTGCTGGGTAAACCGACTTAGGGTTTGTTATCCCAGCCGACTCCATAAACTAGTTGAGATAACATAGATTATTAACTCCCGTGCCTATAGTTAGATCCGAAACTGTCTAAGATAGTTTTTTTGAACTGGCTATAAAAGTCTTTTCTGTGATAGCAAATGCATATATATGCTGGACAGCAGTCAAGCAAACGGTCAGGTATTTCCACCAGTTAGGCTGAAACGGTGATCCTTTTAAATGCCTAATGCTTTGCACTATCCAAGCACTAAGTAACATCATTCATTCGTTTAACGCAAGGCTTGTAGCTGAAGCACCATTCAGAGAACGGAAACATTAATGGCTTCTGCATTTTAATATTCCTTAGCACTTGCATATGGCTATATCTACCGAACACACATGCATGTATCATTCGTACACGCACATTCGACTGAGCACACTCACGTGCTAATTACTTTTTATTAGCACACAAACTGCTTGTCATAATTTGATGGTATTTAAACCCACTAATTCTTAATCCTTTAGTCTAGCAATTACTCCCTCCGTCCGAGTTTGTAGGGCGCCTCTCTATTTCTGAAAAATTTGAATATGTTAGGCGCAGCACTTCAACTTCCTCATGTAAACGTGCGGCAGCAGGGACACTTGGTGATTAACGATCCCATTAATTCGCTAGTAAAATTTTCTTGGTGAGTAGCTTAATCAATGCACGAAACGGCTTGTTTTTGCTAGCTTAATGCATATACATGCCACAGCCTGCGAGTTGCACTGGATGGAGCTAATGGAGGGCGGCGACATGCTGTGGGTGGAGGATTCATTGTAGGGCTCGCTCGACTACCATGGCGATGCCGGTGAAGTGGAGAGCACGGACAGCCTCGTCCAAGGCAGCAAGATGGGCGCGCAAGCCGCTGATGAAGACGACAGTGGAAGCGTCGACGATGACAACAAGGGCCATGTCCACGGCTAGGTGGAGATTCAGTTCGCTGAGTCTACCGATAATCTCGTCCAATTTGAATGAGTATAATTTTAGCTATGGAATAGTTTTTGGATGAGCTGCATTAGGGGGTTAAGCTATGTAATTGTTTCTTTTGGATTAATGACAATAGGTAGATATGCCAAGCTTTTGATTGTTTATCGGATGAAATAATAGTAAACAAAGATAAGTAAGTAAAGATTGTTCATCACATTACAAAGATAGAAAAACAGAATTGTTCATTCCATTACAAAGAAGATAACCAAAAGGATTACATAGACGCTAGCTAATTCAAGAAATTTATTGCTTCTAGAACAATCTCCGGATCACATTCTAATATAGATGGTAGCTCCCCACTCCTCTCCAACAATTGCTTTTTCATGTGAGGAATTTTATAATGTTGCCCACCTTTCTCACATATGATCTCTCTCATGCACGATTGACTGCAGCATAAGAAAAACACGATTAGACCTAGCTGTAGGATATTCTTCATAAGCAGTGATTACCTTCGTAACAATATCTTGGACATTGTTTGCGGTGCCTTTTGAAACAGTGATTGTATAGCGGCAAAGAAACCTAAGTCAAGCACATTAAGATTTGGAGAATTGGGTGGCTGACAAACCAACCAAATGTCAAAACTATCCTTCGTAGCTGCCCTACAAAAATCTTCATCATCGATGGATATATGATTTTTTGCATTATCTTGTTGAATGAAGATAGGACGTCATATTCATGTGCTGGCCATTTTTGCTTGATGGCAGGCAACACCTTTTCAACAAGGAAAGTTCTGCTAACCTCCTTAGTTACTGACGTCATCGCTTTGGTGATCATTGTACCCACAGGTCTATTTGCACTCCTCCTCTCAGTAGGCTCCATAAAAGTGAATGGGAATATACCAATCTTCCCCCAAAAAGTCTCGTTACCCTCTTCATTGACCTAGGTCGAGCAGTGGCAGCTAGAAACATGACCTTTTCGATGAAATTTTTTGCTCTTCATAGTTCTTTGTGGTCTTTCTTCATCTAGGGCCATGTAATATTTCTCATTCTTCCTTGTCCTATAGAACCATTTCTTGTCTATGTAGACGATGTTATACAATTCTTTGAATGTTGGTGCAAGAGGTATGCTGCGGCTATGTAGCATGGACATGCCAAATCGCACACGACCTTTCTTGTTTTCATCTATCAATGTGAACTTGATGTCATTGGTATGACGTTTCACTTTTCCTTCATTTAAATGGTCAAATAATGTACTCTTAGACATGTTCAAAACAGATGCTAGATCTCTAAGAGTTGTTCGCTAACTATATGTGAGTTCAAGATTACTCTTTTATGACCACAATTTTTGGTCCTTTTATTGCAAATAGCATGAACTCCACCACCACGCCACCCTTTCTAACATATACACTGCACCACTCGCAACGGAACACTGGTATCCATAGCAACCGATTTACTCACACCATGCTTCATTAAACCGATGGTAGTTCTCTCTAGAAGCATGAACTAGATGGCTTTATGCTGATCATCGGTTAAATAGTTTCTTCTATGATGACCATTGCTAATAACATATATATGGAAAAAGTAAACATCTATCAAATCTTGTGGGAAGAAAAAATCAATCTTTAGTTCACTAAAAAAAGGAAAAATAGATTTACGTGCATTAGTATCAACATAGTAGGAGTATTGCTTACTGTTGTTCACTTCACCATTGTCATCGAAGTCCAAAGTAGCCATAGTTGTGTCCCCACTATCACCTAATTATTGCAAAGACTTGTTTAGGTATTGGCACAAAATTGAAGAAAACAAAAGCAATGAGTTCTGTAAACATGGCTGTACTTGTAAGTAAACATAGCCGTCCTAACCAATTGGCCAAAAATGAAGAACTTAATCTAAGCAAACATGGTTGTACTTCTTGAAAGAAAACTAACTGGCTCCATCATCAGCACCATTGAACCCTTCCTGGACATGGTCATCTTCAGCACCATTAATCTCTTCCTCACAATCTCCGTCTTTGTCGGCTTCATCTGCGCAACAAAGGAACAAAATTGTAATAGTATTTAAAATCTAAAGTTCACTCTAACAAGGAAACAGAGGATTGTCTAAGCACCTTCATCCATCATCTCCCGAAACATAGGATTATTAAGATCAAAAACATCCTCCTCAATGTCCTCCCAAATCACCGGCTCATTCAGATCAAAATCTAAACCACCATCACCCTCCTCCCATGGATTTTTTCCTCATTTAGATCAAGTGGGTCGCCTTCCATTGCTACTGGTTCATGAGAAAAAGTAGAGAGAAGAGAAGAGACATGTGCCGAAGATTAGATGTGCAGATCGCTTTTATAGGAGGAGATGATAAAGAGGACGGATGTGCAAGTCTCTCTAAAATTTTCAATTTTCAACTTTCATTCCCGTTGCTTCTGTTCCTGGCAATGAGTTTTCAATTTTGGTCTAATCTCTCTGCTTTTTCCCCCAGTCAGTTGCATGCAAATTAGACTGCATGCATGCAATTTTGCAATGCTAGAGTTTCTTTCGCCTAGTCTTCTTTCTGCCTAGTCTATGAGAGCACAGCACAGAGGTGTTGGCGCGCGCGACAAGCAACGTCTGCATGCTGGAGCGAGTGGGCCGCAACATAATGATACGGCGAATGAGGCGATCACGCACGGCTGAAATTTTACTGTAATTAAGGATTGTTTCTGTACTGACCCAAATTTTACGACACGAGAATAGTAAAGATCATCGCGAATAAATGGGGTTCTTCCCTTACATGCATGCATATAGGCATTTCAACAATGATTTCGATTAAAAACCCTAACATGCGCCCTTAAGGTTAACATGAGAGCGAACAGCAAAAACTAATGCCACTAAAACTCATGATTCTAAAACTCGTACATGTTCCTCACCTCCCAGCTATCGATTGGTTCCATCTTATTTCAATGCTGTTATCTCGTGTTCGGATGAATACATGTTTACGCAAGTTAATTGAAATACCTACGATGCTAATGGCCAAGATTAATAGTTCATGGTACATTCGGGTTAGTTCGGTTAGCTATACCTAATCCCGGAGGAGGCACCCTCGACGCTACGACGCGTATAAAATGTTTAAGCATCAATAAATCCAAAGTCTACGTTAATATTACTCGATCTGAGTACAAGCTGGAATGGATCTGTATATACATAGCTTACCGCATATTTTTCTTCTAAATTCCTTTTTGTCCAAAACTGAATCTGTACACCTTAAGATTATTTTTCTAAAATTCCTTCTCTTGTCCAAAAATGGCCCTAAGCAAAATAGAGATAAATTAAGTCAGTAGAGAAACAAAAGCAAAATGAAAAAGAAATAAAATAGCTTCTCTTACCTCCCTTACCTGCAGTGGGTCCCACCTCCAGTTGCCTTCTTCTTCTCCACGCAGCACCACAGTAAGCATTCCTCACTCTCACTTGCTCCATCGGTTCCTCCAAAATCCCCAACCATGTCTTCTTTTTCTTCCTTCCAAATCCCATCCAAAACCATGGATTTGAGCTCTGCATGTTATACCTACAGACTCCCCACCTCCTGAGCATTCCATCCCTCCAAAAATCATCCACATGCATGCACATTTGAGCACCCTGCAATTATTTTCCAAGTTCTTCATAGCTACTGTTCATCATCCCCTACCTCTAGCTGGGCTCCCTCTGGTCTCCCTCTCCTAGCAAGCCATCCTCCCCTGCTTGCCTCAGCCCGCCACCGGCCTTTCTCCTCCTCCTGCAGTTCTTCCCCAAAGGCCGCCGCCCGCCCGACCTGTCCGAGCTCTGCTCTGAGCCCGGCCCCCCACCAGATCCACGCCGCCGCCCTTAGCTCCTCTCCGGCCGCCCTTGTTTCCCCAAGAAACGCGCCGCCCCAGCTCGGCTGCTCCGCGCCGCACTCCGGCCGCCGCGCACCGAGCAACCGTGGTCCCTCGCCGCCGCCCTTGGCTGTGCCGCCGGCCGGCCTCCTTGCCTCGCCTCTCCCTGCCGCCGGCGCCTTGGCGCCCGCACGTCTGTCGCCCTCGACCAGGTCGCTGCTAGCCTCACCTCCTGTCGTCGCCACCGGACCAGTCGCCGTCGGCCAGGTGGACCACGCCGCATCACCGACCTCCTCCACCACCCGAAGCTCGCCGACACCCCGGGCCACCGCCGTTTCCCTTCGTCGCCGTCGTCAGTATTGGGGGTGAGCCCCCAGCATGCGCATGTTTACTGTTGATGCATGTATCCGCTGTAGCCTTCTCTCTGTTCACCCATGAATCCGATGATCTTTACTGCCGATGCCTTGGTGAATGTCCATGGTAGTTAACCTGCTAACCTTGTCCTCCGATTAACCGCTAACTGCTAAAGAGTGATGGCTCTGGTTAACCCTTGCATACACTACTAATAG
The DNA here is from genome assembly GCA_019208055.1 of Stipa capillata. Taxonomy (NCBI): domain Eukaryota; kingdom Viridiplantae; phylum Streptophyta; class Magnoliopsida; order Poales; family Poaceae; genus Stipa; species Stipa capillata. Next base: position 46,268 of record JAGXJF010005904.1, read on the forward strand.
CCTAGTTATCAGCAAATCTTGCTCAGCTAAACTGTGAGTCAATGTACTCGGTTGAAACGTGTTTGTCATTTCGATTAATGGTTGCTAAAGTCTAGTATGGACACTAACTAACTAGCGTGGTGATTAGCTACACCGGTCTCTGGTATGCGTATATACGTAATGTAGCCAAGTAGTTGTTGCACTAGAATATTGCTTTCTCACGCCACTAACTTGATTAATGCTCTAGTGCATAAACGTGTACATACATATATATATGTGCATGTTTGCATATTGCTAACAATCGGAGGGAGCAGATGTATTGTTTAATCTTTAGCTTAGTTCATCAATGAGCAAAATCGACATGCCATTATGTTCACTGACTAATTAAACCAAGTAATCAATCAATAGCTAGTCAATTGAGTTAGGTTAGTTGTTTGCTGTTAGGGATTAGTTGCTAACCGCTAGTCGAGGCTAATGCACTTAAGGACTCTGGTTAGCGGAATTTTCTAACATAAACCTCGGTTCAGACAATCTTTACTGATTGGTTAGCACAATGAATACACTGTCTAAGTCTGGACAAGATTTAATTAAAAGTAATAACAATGACCACGACTAGCAAATTGATACACTCACATGGGAGTTAAGCTAATTACAGGAGTACTCATCTTGCTAGTTAGTCAGCTAGTACCAATGTATCCAATAACTCCGGCTGACATGTGCAAAACGGATGAGCTATATAGTTGTTCCCTCGTCAGGCTCAGTCTCATAGCAGTGCATAGCCGAGTAAGACTGCCTGCAGTTTGCTAGCCAGTATAATAAATTAAATAGTGATCGATCCATTAGCTTAGCATCTAACCTATTGCTGCTTTCAAGTACACCCAAGTCAAGACCGTAACTAAGACCTGATTAGTTAGAGCTAGGCTGGGTAGTATACGTAATGCCTTAGCTACCTCAGAAAAATAACTAATTATTGAGGTATCGTTAGAGATGTTTAGCTAATCCACATTATTAGGTGCAGAATCAACTAACCATTGTGTCTTAACATGGAAACACAACTAACAAGCTTGATTGTTAGCCATTGGTAAGGTTAGATAAATTAGTGTACCGATAACTCTAATAACCACCAGTTGGGTTCGTGGATGTTAACTACTTTGAACCTGCTGAGAGCTGGGAAGTTAACACATTAATCCAACGTAAAGCAAATAGATCTCAATGCTGATAAATTATGGGCAATATTACTCACTGTAAATGCTAGCTATCAATGCGATGTAGGGAATAGTTATTTTTCGAGATCAGGTTAAATGGTGCCTAACTCAGCTGACCACCGCAATAAGTGAACCATGTGAAAATACAAGTGTACTCTAGCTGATTCCTTAGTTGCACATGTTGTCTCTGAACATTAATGTTTAATCTAGTTGTCTGATCCCCACTGTCATTTAATTACCCCGTACGCCTGTCACTTTCCACAAATCAATTCCAGTTGGGTGTGAGGACAATTGACATACTACTTCCTTACTAAGAAGAAGACAGGAAATGCTAAAGTTGGTTTAACCTGTAGAAGCTCATACGAATGTTAACGATCTCCTAATACATATATACTAGAACATCTAGCTTAACCGTCAAATCAAAATAGCTAGTGTCACACTTCGCCTAACGGCCAGTAAATAATCGCGACTCCATGTTCTCACCTACGACAACGAATCAACCAAATGAGCCCTAAACACCTGTTGCACCATAACTTAACCTGCATGCATGGTAGGATAACGACAGGTCAATTAAACCTAGAACCGGAACATGTCAGTCAACCTAGAGTTATATATATACATCCACGCACCACCTTAGACACCTACATCTAGCATTGTCCATTCATCATGCATACATGCTGAGTCTTATGGTCTTCTTTTGCCATTTCTTTCCGGCGCTTCGAATCGTTCACAACAGGACTCGAAGAGGGAGACCACCAGGCTCACAACCTCACGCAAGATCAGGAATTCTACGGCCAAGGCAAGCAGAGCTTGTTGCATTTTACTTTCCGTACTCTTGCGTATGCTCTCTTTATATGTGTGCTTGTATATGGATGTTATTTGGATGCCGTATGTGTTGTTGAGTACACTAGTATGTGTAGGACGTATCTTTATGTTGAGAACATCCTTACTGCCCCTTCAACTAAAATTGCTTAAGTGAGTTGAGAGAGCCGAGGGCGTGCACAATGGGTACGGTTGGTGCTAAATGCAGGGTGATGGCGACCCAGGAGCTCGAAGTTTTGTCGCTGCACCAACCCGATCTTCAGCGTGTCACCATCCCTTATCACCGCGTGGTCATTGCCGGAATCACCACTATAGGTTATCTGATGGCAAGCCTTGGTCACCGGAGCTTTGCAACCTCCGAGTGAGGAGCACTCGATATTTCCCATGGTGGTTGTATTGCCGGTAGCGGCCCGAGAGATTAATTGGAATAAAAAAAATGATAAGTTAAAAACCCTCATGGTCGTTGCCGGACTCACTGCTATGGGTTGTATTGCCGGGACGGTCCAGGGAGGTCGATTAAATTAGGTGGGCGTGGGCTGCCCTTAGACAACTTGGAATGTTATGGTTGATATGCTCATGTTCGTATTGGTTGATGTTCTCATGGTTGTGTGTTAAATTATACGAGATCTGAACTGTTAGTGAGAATTGTTGTGTTCTTCCCTTGTTGTTATTCATACCATGTTTTGCTTTAATCTCGTTAGCTCAATTTGCATCATGTTTAATTGTTGTTATACTAGCATGTGTAGGACATCTAATCAAGCACGAATAAGTCTTGCGAGTACCTTCGTACTCACCTAGGATATTTCTAGATCATTGCAGGTGAGCCAGTGGTCGAGGATTACTTCAATTCCGCCTAGCTTCCGGTTTCCTTGGTTGGCTATCGACTCATGGGATAGATGTGGATTTTGGTCAGCGGTCACTATGCCGCTGTGGGTCTCATTTATGTTGCTTCCGCTGTTGTTTAACTTCTCCGTACTCGGATATGTGTTTGGATATAACCGACTATTGTAATATGTCGTCCCAACGTGGACAGTTATTATTAATATCGTAATGTAGAGTTTGTGCTGTGATATCCGAGTTGTTATTCCAGGCTGCCCCTGCACAATGCGTGAATGATATGGAGTGTACGGGTATGCCGTGAAGGACCGAGGCCGTACCATTTTCTACTAAGTCGAGCAGGTGTTGGTTGAGTGACCCGCTGGCTGAGATGCAGTGCCGGCCAGGCAGGGTGTGGGCGTTCTACCGGGCTTTCGAGCGACCCACTAGCTTCCGAGCTAGGTTAGGGTGTGGGTAGAACCGCCGGGCTCCTCCGACCTTGCTTGTCGTGGTAGGATTCGGGAACGACTCTGACTCTTCACCGGAATCTGGGATCCGTATGTGGTTCTGGGAAGGTTGGTCGCTTCCGGCTGGCTCGCTCGTCGCGGGTGTCGGATCGTTCCGCCTCGGTGCGTACGGCGCAGGTACCGTGCCACCGCGGCGGACGAGTCCTTCGGTCCTTGGCGACTTCGCGTTCCCCTAATCACATGTGGATTCCGGGTCCGTGACAGCTTGGTATCAGAGCCGAGCTGACCGTAGGAAACCAATTGCAGGTGGTCGTTAGTTAGGAGCTTCCGCTGTGCCACTGCCACTTGGCCAGCAAAACTATTTGCAAAACTAAACCCTATGTTCAAAATTAGTAAGTAGATTGCTTTTTATTCCTTATCCTCCCCACTCTTAGTTCTGAGACCCCTTCCCTGTCACTTTGATGTTGTGTTTGTGGCTGACTTTAATTCTGCTGTTGCTCTGCTAGTTGGATTCCCCTCAGTTGATGCATGCCACCCATGTTTTGGATGTCAATGGATTTCCGGAGGTACTCCTGTATATGCTCCGAGAACTTGGATTCCCCCATCTCCCGAAGTACTGGATACATAGAGCCGATCTCATGGTGTGTATTTTAGAATGTAAGCCAAACCGCATATCAGGTTTTAGGGTATCTTTTGGAGAGTTGTAATGGAGTTTCCATGGCTGTAACTTTGGAACATTACCCGTTTATTTCACCAGAGGGTGATCTAAACCGCAGCCTTTGTCTGAACCCTGTTGATCGTATTAATGTATTCGTGTCTTAGCGTCAACTTTCCTTGCAATCGTTTTGCGCCTCATTTTCTCGTGAAACAGCATGGCATCTGGAACCCGTGGAGCCGCTCGCGGGCGTCGTGAGCGTGAAGAAGAAGAAGTGCCACCCCCACCCCAGCAACCCAACATTACCGATCTGTTGGTCCGGATCTTAGACCAGCTAGTGCGTAACCAAGGCGCAGGAGGTGGTCAAGGCAGAGGCAGCCTATCTGAATTTCAGAGAACTCAACCAGCAACCTTTGACCGAGCTGATGACCCGCTAGAGGCGGACAATTGGATCCGCACGATTGAAAGGAAGCTTCAACTAGCTCAATGTACGGAAGACGACAAAGTCAACTTCGCCTCCCACTACCTCGAAGGCGCTGCCGCAGATTGGTGGGAGAATTTCCTAGCTATCCAAGCCCCCGGTCATGTGGTCACATGGGCCGAGTTCCGAACCGGCTTCCGTGATTTCCACATCCCTGCCGGTATCATGGCCCTAAAGAAGGAAGAGTTCCACGATCTCCGACAAGGAAAGAAGTCGGTGCTAGAGTTTCTCTATGAATTCAACCACTTAGCACGGTATGCACCTCGAGAAGTCTCCACCGATGAGGACAGGATGGAGAAATTCATGGGCAAGCTGAACCATGAAATGCAAGCCAAGCTGGCTATCGCCGATGTACGTGACTTCCAACACCTGGTGAACAAAGCTATCAACATTGAAGCAAAGGAATCCGTCCTCCAACAGGACCGCAAGCGTGAGCGAGAGGCGCAGAGGTCTGTTGCAAGTAGCTCTCAAAGGCCGCGAGTGTGGCAGCCACTACCACCCCGTCCATTGCAGCAAGGATTTCAGTCTCGCCCCCAAGGAAGGCAGCTGCAACCCGTTAAGGATTTGAGCAGGGTGAAATGCTACAAATGCGGAATTATGGGGCACTATGCAAATCGTTGCTACCTTCAGCGCAGACAAGCCAGACAAGCCAGTCGAGGACCTCAAACTAAGAAACCAGCCCCTAATAGAGCTCAAACCGCCGGCCGTGGCCAGGTGAACCACGTCACCGCCGAAGAAGCACAGGATACACCGGAGGAAGTATTGGGTATGCTCCCTGTTAACTTAACTCCCACCACCGTCTTTTTACTTCCGAAGCATCCCATCCCTTGCATTAGATGCCTCCATCTTTTAGCAAAGGGCTAATGATTGAGTCGTTTGGCCGAACTCGAAATTGTCTTTTTAAGGTTCATGTCCTGTTCCTTATCATCAATTCGGCCTCTCCATATTTCCTGTTTAGGTGATCCTTGTGAGCTATGATTTTCCAAAGCGTTATGTGCGCATGTGGTTTATTCCTTTACCACTTACTAACCTATGCCCGGATTCTATTGAGTATTTGAGAGAGTGCAATCCTTCTATTGTGACAAAATTTAATCCCCCCCCCAGCTCTAGTAAGACTACTCCATCCGCTCTGGATAAATGCCCAACCCACATTTTGAGCGACGCCTTTACCCATCATCTCGATTGGATGTTAATGTGTGGGGTTAAGTGTTGAGTAACAACCCCTCCTTCTGGTGGTGATGCACCCCTTTCCTATAGATTCACGTCCACGTTGAATCTTTTGGTTGAGTACTAGGCAACGCGATCCGACCATCGGCGTGCGGAGTCAATAGTTGAGTACGGGATGGATTGGCCCCCATACCGTCTACCCTGCTATTTGCTTCTAGTGCGCTCGAGTGGAGTATCCCTGTATGCCCTGTCCTTAGCCCTGAAGAGACCAACATCGGTTCTTCTTTGGACTCCCTCTGAGATTATGCACTATCTGATCGCAGTTTCCAGAACATTTCCGCTGGATAAGTTCGGTCTAGCATCTTGATCAATACTTCCTAGCTGTTCATCCGTCCCAAGCCTGAACTGGAGCATGAAGACCCTTAAGTATGATGCTCAATGGACTCTGTCATCTCCTAGTCCTCACCACCCAGTTAATTACCAAAATCTTTACCTTCTTGTTTTTACTGAGAAAAATACAACAAAGATGCTAGAGAATCTAGCTTAACAGCCAAATCAAGAATGTCCCGTATTATAACTCACCTTAAACCCCGTATGGAGGATGATATAGAGAAAGTGGAGGATGAACGAATGCTCAAATAGAGGAGAGAAATAAACCACAGAAGAAAAGGATGGATACGCATAATAGCACCAATCTGTCGGTGCAGTGGCAAGTTTTCAGGACCAATGAGACACAATCCACCCATTTGAGTTGCCATTCCTAAATGGAATCCTGCCACCGAGTTCCCAAGATAAGGCAACCACAGAAAGATCGAACGCCCTAGCATGCAGCCTCGGTGAAATAGGATATGAAACCTGAAAAGCCTTTCAGATGCCCAATCCTACTCCCGATTTTTCTCCCCAAGTAATCATAAACAGATACTTCGATTGCTTCGAAGTCACCACCCTTACTATCCTGACCAACCTTGTTGGAGCAGAGATAGTTGGTCGTCATGGCCCCTCTCACTCAAACCAACGATCAGGACTGACAAGGTCCTCGCACTCCTCTTCCCCTAGAATTCGGTTATTGTCAAAAATAATAACTTGATCTGGTTTTCTCTTTCCAGAACTGGTGTAGAAGTCAAATAGTGACCCCACTACTAGCCATCAACAACGCAAGGACTTGGTCTTCACTAAAACACCCAAATCCCCGCTGTCCATCCATCTCGGTAGCATAAGACCGTTCCTTCGCCATTATTCTTGGTAGACCCTAAACAAAGCGACAACCTGCTCGGTTTGTTACAAAGTACGATTTAGGTCGCCATGACAAGGCCGAACGTCAGAGATCGGCAGGTATGCTGTAGCCCCTCCTTAACCCCATAATAGAAGAACTACAGAAAGATCTCTTTACAGAAGGGAGCACAAAACCCGGAACCTTACTGTTCAGCCCTTCAGAAATCTGATGGAGCAACCACATCGAAGATAAAGCCACGTGGAAATAGGAAGATTGGCTCAAGATTGAGCTCTCATCCTTGTTTGCCGAACGTCAGAGATCTCGGGTCGAGATCTTTTTAAGGGGGGTAGGTTTTGTACTGACCCAAATTTTACGACACGAGAATAGTAAAGATCATCGCGAATAAATTGGGGTTCTTCCCTTACATGCATGCATATAGGCATTTCAACAATGATTTCGATTAAAAACCCTAACATGCGCCCTTAAGGTTAACATGAGAGCGAACAGCAAAAACTAATGCCACTAAAACTCATGATTCTAAAACTCGTACATGTTCCTCACCTCCCAGCTATCGATTGGTTCCATCTTATTTCAATGCTGTTATCTCGTGTTCGGATGAATACATGTTTACGCAAGTTAATTGAAATACCTACGATGCTAATGGCCAAGATTAATAGTTCATGGTACATTCGGGTTAGTTCGGTTAGCTATACCTAATCCCGGAGGAGGCACCCTCGACGCTACGACGCGTATAAAATGTTTAAGCATCAATAAATCCAAAGTCTACGTTAATATTACTCGATCTGAGTACAAGCTGGAATGGATCTGTATATACATAGCTTACCGCATATTTTTCTTCTAAATTCCTTTTTGTCCAAAACTGAATCTGTACACCTTAAGATTATTTTTCTAAAATTCCTTCTCTTGTCCAAAAATGGCCCTAAGCAAAATAGAGATAAATTAAGTCAGTAGAGAAACAAAAGCAAAATGAAAAAGAAATAAAATAGCTTCTCTTACCTCCCTTACCTGCAGTGGGTCCCACCTCCAGTTGCCTTCTTCTTCTCCCACGCAGCACCACAGTAAGCATTCCTCACTCTCACTTGCTCCATCGGTTCCTCCAAAATCCCCAACCATGTCTTCTTTTTCTTCCTTCCAAATCCCATCCAAAACCATGGATTTGAGCTCTGCATGTTATACCTACAGACTCCCCACCTCCTGAGCATTCCATCCCTCCAAAAATCATCCACATGCATGCACATTTGAGCACCCTGCAATTATTTTCCAAGTTCTTCATAGCTACTGTTCATCATCCCCTACCTCTAGCTGGGCTCCCTCTGGTCTCCCTCTCCTAGCAAGCCATCCTCCCCTGCTTGCCTCAGCCCGCCACCGGCCTTTCTCCTCCTCCTGCAGTTCTTCCCCAAAGGCCGCCGCCGCCCGACCTGTCCGAGCTCTGCTCTGAGCCCGGCCCCCCACCAGATCCACGCCGCCGCCCTTAGCTCCTCTCTGGCCGCCCTTGTTTCCCCAAGAAACGCGCCGCCCCAGCTCGGCTGCTCCGCGCCGCACTCCGGCCGCCGCGCACCGAGCAACCGTGGTCCCTCGCCGCCGCCCTTGGCTGTGCCGCCGGCCGGCCTCCTTGCCTCGCCTCTCCCTGCCGCCGGCGCCTTGGCGCCCGCACGTCTGTCGCCCTCGACCAGGTCGCTGCTAGCCTCACCTCCTGTCGTCGCCACCGGACCAGTCGCCGTCGGCCAGGTGGACCACGCCGCATCACCGACCTCCTCCACCACCCGAAGCTCGCCGACACCCCGGGCCACCGCCGTTTCCCTTCGTCGCCGTCGTCAGTATTGGGGGTGAGCCCCCAGCATGCGCATGTTTACTGTTGATGCATGTATCCGCTGTAGCCTTCTCTCTGTTCACCCATGAATCCGATGATCTTTACTGCCGATGCCTTGGTGAATGTCCATGGTAGTTAACCTGCTAACCTTGTCCTCCGATTAACCGCTAACTGCTAAAGAGTGATGGCTCTGGTTAACCCTTGCATACACTACTAATAGCCTAGTTATCAGCAAATCTTGCTCAGCTAAACTGTGAGTCAATGTACTCGGTTGAAACGTGTTTGTCATTTCGATTAATGGTTGCTAAAGTCTAGTATGGACACTAACTAACTAGCGTGGTGATTAGCTACACCGGTCTCTGGTATGCGTATATACGTAATGTAGCCAAGTAGTTGTTGCACTAGAATATTGCTTTCTCACGCCACTAACTTGATTAATGCTCTAGTGCATAAACGTGTACATACATATATATATGTGCATGTTTGCATATTGCTAACAATCGGAGGGAGCAGATGTATTGTTTAATCTTTAGCTTAGTTCATCAATGAGCAAAATCGACATGCCATTATGTTCACTGACTAATTAAACCAAGTAATCAATCAATAGCTAGTCAATTGAGTTAGGTTAGTTGTTTGCTGTTAGGGATTAGTTGCTAACCGCTAGTCGAGGCTAATGCACTTAAGGACTCTGGTTAGCGGAATTTTCTAACATAAACCTCGGTTCAGACAATCTTTACTGATTGGTTAGCACAATGAATACACTGTCTAAGTCTGGACAAGATTTAATTAAAAGTAATAACAATGACCACGACTAGCAAATTGATACACTCACATGGGAGTTAAGCTAATTACAGGAGTACTCATCTTGCTAGTTAGTCAGCTAGTACCAATGTATCCAATAACTCCGGCTGACATGTGCAAAACGGATGAGCTATATAGTTGTTCCCTCGTCAGGCTCAGTCTCATAGCAGTGCATAGCCGAGTAAGACTGCCTGCAGTTTGCTAGCCAGTATAATAAATTAAATAGTGATCGATCCATTAGCTTAGCATCTAACCTATTGCTGCTTTCAAGTACACCCAAGTCAAGACCGTAACTAAGACCTGATTAGTTAGAGCTAGGCTGGGTAGTATACGTAATGCCTTAGCTACCTCAGAAAAATAACTAATTATTGAGGTATCGTTAGAGATGTTTAGCTAATCCACATTATTAGGTGCAGAATCAACTAACCATTGTGTCTTAACATGGAAACACAACTAACAAGCTTGATTGTTAGCCATTGGTAAGGTTAGATAAATTAGTGTACCGATAACTCTAATAACCACCAGTTGGGTTCGTGGATGTTAACTACTTTGAACCTGCTGAGAGCTGGGAAGTTAACACATTAATCCAACGTAAAGCAAATAGATCTCAATGCTGATAAATTATGGGCAATATTACTCACTGTAAATGCTAGCTATCAATGCGATGTAGGGAATAGTTATTTTTCGAGATCAGGTTAAATGGTGCCTAACTCAGCTGACCACCGCAATAAGTGAACCATGTGAAAATACAAGTGTACTCTAGCTGATTCCTTAGTTGCACATGTTGTCTCTGAACATTAATGTTTAATCTAGTTGTCTGATCCCCACTGTCATTTAATTACCCCGTACGCCTGTCACTTTCCACAAATCAATTCCAGTTGGGTGTGAGGACAATTGACATACTACTTCCTTACTAAGAAGAAGACAGGAAATGCTAAAGTTGGTTTAACCTGTAGAAGCTCATACGAATGTTAACGATCTCCTAATACATATATACTAGAACATCTAGCTTAACCGTCAAATCAAAATAGCTAGTGTCACACTTCGCCTAACGGCCAGTAAATAATCGCGACTCCATGTTCTCACCTACGACAACGAATCAACCAAATGAGCCCTAAACACCTGTTGCACCATAACTTAACCTGCATGCATGGTAGGATAACGACAGGTCAATTAAACCTAGAACCGGAACATGTCAGTCAACCTAGAGTTATATATATACATCCACGCACCACCTTAGACACCTACATCTAGCATTGTCCATTCATCATGCATACATGCTGAGTCTTATGGTCTTCTTTTGCCATTTCTTTCCGGCGCTTCAATCGTTCACAACAGGACTCGAAGAGGGAGACCACCAGGCTCACAACCTCACGCAAGATCAGGAATTCTACGGCCAAGGCAAGCAGAGCTTGTTGCATTTTACTTTCCGTACTCTTGCGTATGCTCTCTTTATATGTGTGCTTGTATATGGATGTTATTTGGATGCCGTATGTGTTGTTGAGTACACTAGTATGTGTAGGACGTATCTTTATGTTGAGAACATCCTTACTGCCCCTTCAACTAAAATTGCTTAAGTGAGTTGAGAGAGCCGAGGGCGTGCACAATGGGTACGGTTGGTGCTAAATGCAGGGTGATGGCGACCCAGGAGCTCGAAGTTTTGTCGCTGCACCAACCCGATCTTCAGCGTGTCACCATCCCTTATCACCGCGTGGTCATTGCCGGAATCACCACTATAGGTTATCTGATGGCAAGCCTTGGTCACCGGAGCTTTGCAACCTCCGAGTGAGGAGCACTCGATATTTCCCATGGTGGTTGTATTGCCGGTAGCGGCCCGAGAGATTAATTGGAATAAAAAAAATGATAAGTTAAAAACCCTCATGGTCGTTGCCGGACTCACTGCTATGGGTTGTATTGCCGGGACGGTCCAGGGAGGTCGATTAAATTAGGTGGGCGTGGGCTGCCCTTAGACAACTTGGAATGTTATGGTTGATATGCTCATGTTCGTATTGGTTGATGTTCTCATGGTTGTGTGTTAAATTATACGAGATCTGAACTGTTAGTGAGAATTGTTGTGTTCTTCCCTTGTTGTTATTCATACCATGTTTTGCTTTAATCTCGTTAGCTCAATTTGCATCATGTTTAATTGTTGTTATACTAGCATGTGTAGGACATCTAATCAAGCACGAATAAGTCTTGCGAGTACCTTCGTACTCACCTAGGATATTTCTAGATCATTGTAGGTGAGCCAGTGGTCGAGGATTACTTCAATTCCGCCTAGCTTCCGGTTTCCTTGGTTGGCTATCGACTCATGGGATAGATGTGGATTTTTGGTCAGCGGTCACTATGCGCCGCTGTGAGTCTCATTTATGTTGCTTCCGCTGTTGTTTAACTTTCCGTACTCGGATATGTGTTTGGATATAACCGACTATTGTAATATGTCGTCCCAACGTGGACAGTTATTATTAATATCGTAATGTAGAGTTTGTGCTGTGATATCCGAGTTGTTATTCCAGGCTGCCCCTGCACAATGCGTGAATGATATGGAGTGTACGGGTATGCCGTGAAGGACCGAGGCCGTACCATTTTCTACTAAGTCGAGCAGGTGTTGGTTGAGTGACCCGCTGGCTGAGATGCAGTGCCGGCCAGGCAGGGTGTGGGCGTTCTACCGGGCTTTCGAGCGACCCACTAGCTTCCGAGCTAGGTTAGGGTGTGGGTAGAACCGCCGGGCTCCTCCGACCTTGCTTGTCGTGGTAGGATTTGGGAACGACTCTGACTCTTCACCGGAATCTGGGATCCGTATGTGGTTCTGGGAAGGTTGGTCGCTTCCGGCTGGCTCGCTCGTCGCGGGTGTCGGATCGTTCCGCCT
>JAGXJF010005905.1:0-189216 GCA_019208055.1 Stipa capillata
TGCTGCTCGATCAACTCTTCCTCCTTAGCAAGGAGTCGGAGTCGGTGGCCTCGAGCTTGTCCGGCGTTTGTTGCTCAATGGGGACTTCTTGGCCGTCATTGCCGTCTAGCGTGCCGGCATTGGCCATGAAGACTTCCCGGGACGGATGGTGGCTGCCAGAGCTTTCATCCTCGTCCGAGTAATACTCGAGGACAGGGAGGAGAGAGTCGATGGCGCCGACCAGTCGGGATCCGAGTGCGAACTCGTGTGCAATAAACGGATCCGATTTCGGCGAAGCCTCTTCCCTGGGGAGAGGAGCCGAGCGTGTGGGCTTCGTGGGAGTCCCGTGCTGAAGAGCTGGTGAAGCCTCTGCCGATCGGGACGTCGTCGAGTAGCAGAGGTGAAGCTGGCCGATCTTGTCGGCGATGAAGTCCAACCTCCCAAATCGGAAGAGTTGGCCAGGGTCCGGGGCAGCGCTGATGAAGGCGAACTTCAGGCTGCTTCCCGAGACGAAAACGTTGTTGTTGTTGGCGAAAGCCATCCCGACTCGTGCAGATGGATCTATGCGCACGGGCCCCTACCTGGCGCGCCAACTGTCGGAGTATTATTCCGGCAATACTAACTATGGGGCGGCGTGAGCACAGCAAATCAGGATGGCTGCACACGGGAGACAGATTTAGACAGGTTCGGGCCCTCTCGGAGAGGTAATACCCTACGTCCTGTGTTTGGTGGCTGGTATTGCTGTATCCCGAGTGCCACAGGCCCTAGAGAATAGATCTCGAAGGGGCCTGAGCTATGAAACAATGGAGATGATGCTGGATGTAAAGGCGATGCCGATCGGAGGTCCCCTACCGAGCCTTATATAACCGGCCGGAGTAGGGTTACAGAGTCCGGATCGGGTTAACAGATATGTTTCCTATTCGGTTACAACCAATTCCGGGTAGCCGGACTGGTACTAGTCCTTGTCTTGTACTCCACGTCGGTGAGTCGCCCCCGTGTTGTAGTCGGACTCCGAGTAGTCGGCCCGGCCCATCCCGTGGCCGGGAGGCCGGATTCGTCCTCCATGGTGATACTCGGGTGGCATATCACCATCAGGGGTCTAAACAGAAGAAAATCCTGCTAAAAGACCTAATAAGGACTTATTTACGAAAAATCAGAATTATATGATTTTTCCGCAAAAATCCGGTTTAAACCGGCCAGGGGGGCCGGTCTGACCGGCCGGCCCGGTTTAAACCGGCCACGGAGGCGGTCTGACCGGCCTCTCACGGGTCGGTTTGGGCCAGCCGGCCCGATAGCCGCCCACGTAGCAAATGGGCCTTCAAGGCCTGTTAGAGGCCCGAGCCGGCCGACACACATAACAGGGGGGGCCGGTTAGGGATTAATCCCTAACCCGATCCCCATTTCACTCGGCGGCGGTGGCGGCCATCCGGCCGGTGGGCGGCGCGGGGAGCCGGTGCAGCGCGGCGGCGACCGAGGGGCTTCGGCGACGGGGCCGGGGCGCGGAGGCGGCTGCGCAGGGAGCCGGCGGGCGGCGCGGGGAGCCGGCGCAGCGCGGCGGCGGCCGAGGGGCTTCGGCGGCGGGGCCGGGGCGCGGAGGCCAGCAACGGCGAGCGGCCAAGGCGGACGGCCGGGCGGCGACCGGGGGCCACGGCGGCGCGGAGGCCAGAGAGCGGCGCGGAGGGCGGCGACGGCGCGGGGGCCATCGCAACGGGGCGGCCACGGGGGCGGCGCGGAGGAGCCGCGGCGGCGACCGGGAGGGCGGCGGCGGCGCCTGCAGTAGAGGCAGCCGCGCAGCGGGGGCGGCCTCGGCGGGGCGGCCACGGCGGCAGCGGAGGCCGGAGGGCGGCACGGAGGGGCCGCGGCGGCGCGGAGGCCGGAGGGCGGCGCGGAGGGGCCGCGGCGGCGCGGAGAGGCGCGGAGGCCGGAGGTGGCGGCGCCTTGGCGCGGGGGCCAGCGGCGGCGGCAGCGGAGCCTTGGCGCGGGGGCCAGCGGCGGTGGCAGCGGCGGCGTAGGCGGGAGGCCAAGGCGGCGGCTGCCATGGCGGGGGCCGACGGAGGCGGGGCGCGGCCAGAGGGCGGGGGGCCTTGGCGCGGAGGCGAACCGAGGCGGGGCCCGGTGGTAGACGCGGCAGCGGGTGGCGGAGGCCACGCGGGCACGAGGAGGCCGGCGGGCGGCGGGGCCAGCCGCGCCGGCTCCTTGGCGCGCGTCGGCCGGAAGCCCGGCGGCGCGGGGGCCAAGGCCGTGGCGGTGGCCAAGCACCGACGAGGCGATTGTGCCGGACGCGGCGGCGGCCACGGAGGCTGGCCAAGGCGGCGGCGCCTGCGACGCGCGGCTGCGGCGGCCACCCGGCCGGCTCCTTCAACGGCGGCGGGCGCACGGAGGGGCCGGCGACGGGGGCAAAGCCAGCGGCCATGGGGGGGACTCCCGGGGGCGCGGCGGAGCCTCAGGCGTCGACGACGATCTTCACGAAGAGAGCGAAGAATCCAGCGAAGCAAAGGAGAAGAACCCGTGTAATCTTCTCACCTTTTCCTCTTGATCTTCGTCTGTTCTTCGATGCTTCTCTTTCTCTGTTCCTTGCTTTGCTCAGCGTAGAACTAACGTGTCTGATAACGTGTTGAAACTTGAGAGTACAGAGAATGGGAACGAGTAATCGCAGAGAACAAATGAGATCAAGTCTAATTCTTTATTGATGAATGATTCCTTTATATAGATTACAAAGGCTTGCTGTTGTTTGCAGTTAGAGATTAGCAACCGCTGGAGAGAGTAAGAATTGGCAACTGCCGATTGTTCACAAAGAGCAACTGCCCATGGCAGTTTGTTCTTAACAGAAAGCATGAATACCAGGGAAGTAATGGCACTCCCAATGCGGACATGCACACTAACAACAACAGTACACTTTATGCTATATTCATGAGGATAGAAACCATACGTTGACCACATACTTCCAATTTGCGATGGTCTAGTTGAATTGCTACGTCGCCACTACACTTCCAATTTGCAATGGTGTACATGGATTGCTACATCGCAACGGATGCCCCGTTTTCCACGGCAGTTCCAAACGCAGGAGGAAAAGCATGACAGTCTATGACAGCAATCGATCCTCCTCGCTGCATGCATGCCTAGCTCCAGATAACGAGAACACGGGTGTCAATAAACTGAGAATCAAGGTAGACTTCAGCACTGGTGTTGGACCTCGGCTTCGAATTTGATCAATTGGTAGGGAAAACGGAGCCGCTTACTTGGTCAGTGATTTGTGCAAATCGCCGGTCAAGGTCTACCATTTTATCTTTTAGCACAACAAATGCAGCAAAGCAAACTGTCGCAGGTCTTGATCAAACAAGTGTATCAAACTACTATCAAATGCATATGCTAGAGTGGTCGGAAGAGCCGTTAGAGAAACATCAACTAGCGAGTATAAAAAATGTTCTCAAATATTCCGGTGATGACTTAGTGTAGAAGTTCTTGCATGTGTTTACGTTCCTTATCACATTGGCGGATATGTGTGCTCCACCCTGTTTAGTTATGCGAAGTACAGAACTGGAGAAGATATACGACTTCAAAAAACTTTGATGTAACTTTCAACTTTTATCGAGGGGCTTCATTGCTTGTGTTTATTTTGATTTCTTTCATACTTTATATTGCCTTTATTTAATCAATAAAGCTAATACATTGTTTAAAAGAATGTTGAAAGGACTTCGCGAACTAGCACCATGAAATTCCAGCAAATATGCGGCAGCTTGCGCCCGCGTGCAATCCGCGCGCGGGCGAAGAATCCTCGCACCCAGCGACCTCGAAGTGGCACGATAGCGTGATGTGGCTGTCATGGCCTCACCGCTCCACCACTGGTGTTCGCACTCAGCTCACGCTCCATCAGCGGCCGAAATGGCGGGGCATGCATGCAGCTGAATCCTTCTTGTTTAATTAAAATCATCTATTAAGGATTCAGAGTTATGATCCTGATATGATCTACGCCAGCATCCAGGTGTACAACCCACGGCATGCATTTGAGGCTTAAGTATCAGTTATTGCAGGCTCATCAGCCGTTTCATTTCAATGGCAATGCGAGCGAGGGAGAGAACATGTTGCAAATCTGAACACGACCGAATTAAGTCGCCAGAAGTTTTTTCCCCGGGGAATGGTTTTCAGTGCGTGCGACCACATGATTGTGCCCAACAAGTTGGCAAGATGTGACTAGGAGTAATTCTGTGTATAAACGGAGTAATACCACAGTCTGCAAGATACTGGTGGTTTTATAGCTTTCGAGTAGTACCATTATTCATGCGATTAGTGCATATCATCGTCAGTCAGTCAGTCGCCGGCGGCCGGTTTAAAGCTTGCACCGTGCGAGCGCTGGCACCGGAAATCGACCAGTGCTTTGATGTCCTGTTAAACGCACCAAAATTAATTCAACTTCAAAGCAAATCGACAGCAGATGAGATGAGAATGTCACGAGGGTCAAGACGAGTCGTGGATTAATCACCGGGCGTGTGACATCTGATGTGAGTGCCAGGATCTGCCTGAATCGTGCATCCTCAGCCTGCTTGCCCTCGCGAGACGGCAATTTTATACGGCCATGGACTTTGCAGGGAGACTGGGAGTCGGAGATGCAAAATGCAGTCGTGGAATTGGGCAATGCGTGTCTCACTCGGTGCCTGTCGATTTGCCATCGGCCATTTCCCGTTTATAATGTTTTACAGGTTATCTACATGAGCATCCATGGGAATCGATATGATCTATGCTGCAGAAGCAAGAGGCGCGAGAGGTTATGCTCGCTGCATACAAGTCAATGGAGATCGTGGTTAGAGAGCTTTCAGGATGACTGTTTAGTCATAACTTATGTGCTGGTTGATTTTTCAATTCGAACTTCATTTGGCTTGTTGAACCTTTCATATTGCTACACTTTTAGAACAACTTTGTAATAATCATGGTCGTATGCTTTCACAAAAAAAAATCATGGTCGTATGCATTTTACGATATAGAGGCCGGGAGTTTGATCTTTCGTTGTCTTAAAAGAAAATCCCCGTTGGCATTGTCCTTTGGGTGTAGATTGCTTTTAGAACTACAACTAAAGCAACTAATGACACTTTATTTGAGAGGAAAAGACAGCTAATGACATACGAGGAACGGTCTGAGTAGACAGGCAAGGACGGATTTGGGCGTGAGGCGATTGGAGTAACGGGCCGAGACGTGAGCCTGCTAGCAGTGGAACCGCTATATGTAAATCATGTTTTTCAGCCCAAAACGGTCCAGCCTACTAAGCCACTAGGCTAGCATCTGGAACAAATGATGCCCAGTCGATTGGGAATATATTTTCAAGCAAGAAAAAAGAGTCGATTGGGAATGGCGCACACACACTCTCCCTCTTCCTCTCTGGGTGCCAGATCGGCATTCCTACCGGCCATCGTGCCCGTGATGTTCCGATAAGGAATCAACCGTCCAAAACATACTACGGATTCATGCGGTATTAAGCATTTGCTAGAAATACACTTGGCATACTACAAGGTGTCTATTATGTACATAAGGCGATGGACATGATACGTGTCTTGTGCTGCTCACTTTACTAGATTCTATCTCTTTCTGAGTAATGCTTGGGTACATCTTCTTCCAAAATATTACGAATCTTAAAGTAAAATTGGTTATTAGTAGAAATGAGATCACGCTACGATCCTTCTTAACTATCCATGTTTGTTTCAAAACAGTAACGAGAAGATCTGATCAGCTAGGTGTACGTTCCCTAAACTCTTAATCTTGTATCCGTAATTATGCTGTCTTCGATCAGCTCTAGCTGTGGCTGTGTATGATTTTCTCCATGCAGCGTCGATGCACGGGCAGGCGAAGAGTCGACGATCTCGGCATTTTTTTTTGAAGAAAGTGGCAGGAGCACTGCCTTTCTTATAGAGGATAAAAAGAGTACAAAAAGTTTTTATTTACAAGTGCACTGGCCACCGGCCCGATTCAATACGAGCTACCCTGTGATGTACTACTCAAATGGATTTGATCCTCCCAGTACTTGATCCTGTTTGTGAGCAGCCAGACGTCTGGAAATGATATCATCCATTATCTTAGAAACAACTTCATCAAGCGATCGGAAAGTTTGCTGGAAGATTCTGGCATTCCGCTCTTTCCATAGATTCCATAATCCATAAACTAGAATACCGTATAGCCTGCGCTTCTCTATCCGGATTAGGTGCATGCCGCGGGATAGCCACCAGGATTGTAGGGTGTCATCCGTGCCCTCTAGGAACTCGAGAGGTCTAAAACCATTCAACATGGCAAGCCTTCGCCATACCTGCCTGGCAAAAGCACATCTTAAGGATATATGAAGTGCCGTTTCAGCATGATTCCCGCAGAGCGTGCATGTGGTTCCATTCGGCCAACCTCTATCCTGTAGTCTGTCTGCTGTCATTATCCTGTTCTGCAGAGTTATCCACACGTGAATTTTGCATTTGTTCTCTGCATGCGCCGTCCAAATATGTTCACTCAGAACGAATGGGATCGAGCCCTCAAATTGAATGTTGTAGGCCGATTTGGCGGAGTATTGTTTCGTCTCTGACCATTTCCAGGCAATGGTATCTTCCTGTTGTAAATTCCTTGGTGTTTGGGCAATTAAATTCCAAAGCTTGATGAACTGCTGAACCTGTTCTTGTGTGTTGATTCGTCTCAGTGGCTTCTGTTCGCACGAAATTGGATCCGTGGAACACCTAGGTGATGGGAGTCGCCAACCGCACTTACGTGTGCGATAACCGGATGCTTTTCGAGCAAAGCAACAAAGGATAACTATCGTACTTACGCGTACGACGAGCGATTGCTTTCCGAGCAAAGCAACAAAGATCTTCCTACTTACGTGAGGAAGAACCGACTGTTTTACAGCGCAAAACAGCAAAGATCTACTACTAAGAAAAGGTAAAAGATAAAAGATAAAAGATTGATTTGATCGATTGTTGGATGATTTAATCGGCCGTCACCCTTTACATATTTATAGGGCGGCTGGTCTTCCCGTAGGAGATCTGGACTCCTAATCCTAATCTGATTACAAATATATCTCTTTCCTTGTCTAAAGGATCTTGATTCTAACGTACATATGACTTTCCATACAAACCAAGATAACCTTCCAAATCTAACTGCCTCGAACGCCGACATCCGGACTCCTCTTGGCGCACGAGTCATCCTTTCCAAACAAACCGGATCGACTTCCCAATCTTGTAGGACTCTCCTTGATTGTCACGATCCACTGCGTTTCTTGCGTCCCAAGTTGAAGTCTCTGGCATCAGGTAAGCCTTGAAGGGTAGCGCTGTGACTCGGACCTGCTGAAGATGATCCTTCGCGAGTGCTCGAGGACGAACTCGGACCACTCGGGAATCCGCTGAGTACTCGGGAAAAACCCCTCGGGACTGGGGAACTCCTCGGGGTTCGGCCACTCGGGGTCACCAGTACTCGGGGTCGGCGATGCTCGGGGTTGACGTCGCTCGGGGTCGCAAGTGCTCGGGCTCGCCACTGTTGAATGTCCAGAGGTACTGCTCGTGGCTTGATGACGTAGTACTCGGGACGCCACAACTCGGACGCATGGCTTGGCAACACTGGAACTCGAACACGCCAGAAGGGACTCGGCTCGAGCCACTCGGCTCATTAGATGACTCGGACATGCCACGCGGCACCATCGGGACTCGGATACGCTACTCAGAACTCGGCCTGGGCTAGCTCGGGATTTGGCTCGAACCTGCCGCTCGGAGACGTTGGCGTTCGGGATCTTCTGCGAGCACCTCCGTACTCGGGGATAAAGTGAAGTGCTCGGGGAAACCACAGACTGCTCGGGCTTGCCGTGGACCACTCGGGGCGAGCCACGACTTAGCAGCATTGCGAGTTATTTGATGCGCTGGGCCACTCGGGGCACTGCCAAATTATGTCATCACCACATGGATGAGTACTCGGGGGTGTAACGAGTACTCGGGCGCTGCGAGTACTTCGAAGATGCTGCAGGCTCCCCGAGCACGCTGGAATGAACTCGGCTTGTCTCGCCTGGTGCTTTGATCAACTCGGCCACATCGAGCTGCACAACTTGGTACTCGGTAAGCTGGATTCGGCGAGCCTTCACTGCATGTTAATGTTGATTTTAGATGAATCTCAACCGGCTGACTCAGCCAAATTTGGTTGTAAACACATGCCCCCTTGTTTTCGGTATGATCGTATCTACCGAAAACACTATGAGAAATCCTTAGGACGGTGTCCATTAGCAGCCGAATCATTGAGCTTTGGTTCGGCTTCACCTTGTCTCAATCTCCAACAAGGCTAAGGAAGATATTGGCACACCACACCGTCCATGTTTAAATAGGTTCTTAGGGCGACAGATAAACACCGACCATATGCTTCACCCTAAGGTCCATGTACGCTCCATCCATTAAAGTATGCATGGCCGAAATAAATGAAAGAACTCAGCTGACTTTGAACCCTAAATATTTCGGCCCTTTGGATCAGCAATAACATTGTAGCTAATCAAATGTATAGCAATTTGGTGATACTCTTCCATGATGCAAAAAATTATATTGCATCCATGGATCAAAATAAACCCATGCGGGGTAACCAATCGTACCTGGGGATGAATCCCATAACATAGGCATTGATGGCACGGTTGAAGAATATGGATGCTGTGCCCACCGAAGATCTTTATGGATAGAAGTAAATCTTCGGCTTAATTGCCTATTGACTCTATTCTTCTCTTTCTTGACTTCTATTACACTTCTTGCAACAGATGCTTGCACATCATTCTTGTTTTGGTTGCTTCCTTTGGGCATCCATGCCATGTTCTTCCTTTTTAGCTCTTGTGCACTAAGCTTTTGTAATTTTTTCTTTTGCCAAATTGATAAGCCGAGTAGGCATCCCGGCTGTGATTTTGCTTTAAGCAATGACAAACCTTCCTTGACCTTGGGCACTCTCAACTTCTTTTGTCCATATTTGGCACTTTGATTTTCAACGGTTGACTGCTTTACCTCTTTGCCTTTAGTAGCCAATGTCAACACCTTGACTGGCTTTTTATCATTTACAATCAAATCTGAAGTAGCACACTTACAACCATCCTTTCTAATACGATAAACTTGCGTGATTACTTCTTTCTTCCCCTTTGGGCTCCGGACCGATTTTTTTTGATTGACACGGTCTTTGACATGTGATTGTTCATCAAAAGTTGGTCTTCTCGGAGCTGCATAATCTTGGTGAGATGGTCTAAAATGTGATGGAGAATGTGCCCTTGAACCATACCTATCCCATGATGAATATGGATAAAAATCAGCATAAGGAGGTACCCATGACATTGGCATTGGCGGCCCAAAAGGAAAATATGAAGCTGCCGTATTGAACTTCTCCCTTCGCCAATCCCGGTTTCCAGACTTGCGCTTTGGGGGTGATCTCGACTTCTTTGTATCACTTGGCCGATAAGCATCTTTTGCTTCAATCTCCTTCTGATATTTAGCTAGTAGTTCCTTAAAAGTAACTTTTGATTTCCTACTCTTGTGCTTATTGCGGCCTTTGTCTCCTTTGACTTTGCGTGCATCAATCTTTGAGTTTCCTTGCTGCCCCCCAGCGCTTGAAGTCTTCGCTGTAGTTTTGATAGAATGCCCACCTTCAAGAATGTCTTCATGGAGCTCTCGAACGTTCTCTTTACTTGAAAACTTGATCCCATCATCTACAGTTTGTACCCTCTCATTTTTGAATGAATCGTCTTGGGGAAGCTGACGCAATAGATTTTGGCCATCAAGACCAGGCTTTGAAGTGAACGACTTGGTACAACAGACCATCCGCAAAGCAGCCTGGTGACGACGAGTTTTGGCTACGCCAGAAAGAACTCGGTCTATGCCACTCGGCTGAACACCCGTCTCAGGAACGCCGAGGGCTGCCCGGCTCGAGCTACTCGGCATATGGGATAACTCAAAAGCACCGCGAGCCACTCGGCTTGGGCTAACCGTTATGCTAGACCGCTCGGGGAACGCCGCAAGACTACTCGGCATGAGCCACCCGTCATGCCAGGTCACTTGGGAATGCTGCAGATCACTCGGAATAGACTGGTCATCCGTCTGTGGTCCAACCGACCTCAATCGTTTTTTATGAACGATCGATTGTACCGCTTGAGGAAACATGTCGCAATTCCTAAAATTACACTTGAACGGCTCGTGCAACTTGCAATACATTCGTCTTTGCACTGATGGTCCGACATAGTGATCAAGCGTTCTAATATAATCATTCTTCAGCAATTCATCAAAGATGTGATCGCACATGCTTAAATCAAAGGCATCCCTCTTATTCTCCAACCGATCTTGTTGCGAGACCGGCCTTGGAACTAAGCAGACGAATAGTGCAGATCTGACGTCTCCCCACTCGGCTATGCCTTGTCGTTTGCATCTTTTCTCCGATGCTTTCGAATAAGATATTGTACCGACATCGGCTTTCTCAACAGATTCTAATCTTGGCTGTACTTTTCTGAAACCAAAATACTTACAACACGTGCGTCTCATTTGAGACCAAGTGTAAGCCGAGTATGAAACAAACAAAACTACCCATGCACATATGAGCTTTACATAAAACCATGGGGATAGCTCCAGCTGTACTAAGTTGTCACTATCGGCCTCTCTGGATGGTAGAGGATGTTGACCGATATGCTCTGTAACAATTTTATTGCTAACAAATAAATCACCCTTCCCAATTGGTCTTCTAAGGTTTTTTATGACAACTTTGCTAATAGATGCATTAACAATAGGAGTATGACCAAATCGGAAAATGAGTAAAGTACTTGCAAGATGTACCTCTTCAAATACGTTGGGAGAGCAACTCTGGAGCGCCGCGGGCCACCTGGTTCGAGCTACTCGGCGCATTACACGACTTGGCAATATTGCGAGTAACTCGAGAGCACGCAGATGTCCTTCTTCACATATGTTGGGAGAGCAACTCTGGAGCGCCGCGGGCCACCTGGTTCGAGCTACTCGGCGCATTACACGACTTGGCAATATTGCGAGTAACTCAGGAGCGAGCAGATGTACCTTCTCAAATACGTCGGGGAAACAACTCGGTTGTAAGACTTGAATGATATCTTGCTCTGCTTTCGGATAGCTCCCCAATGTCTTGTCTTCTTCTTTTCCTAGGTTCCGTGCCTCTTCACACTGGAGATCCTTGTTGACCGAACTTTGTTCGGCTACCTGTTCTGGTCCTTGATGCTCGCCAATTTCTTTGGCACGGAACTCATAGGGCAGAACGAAGGCTCCCTTAGCTTCAGAGAAATCGAGCACAGCCACCTCACTATGCTCGCCATGCCCTTGCTTGATCAAGCTTACCTCCTTTGATTTGACGGACTCGGGACACACATTACTTGGTTCGGTTTTTTCAATAATTGAACTACTCTTGTCGGATTGCCCCCCCAATCCACTTTGGGTCGGATTGCCCCCCAATGCTTTTAGACTCGTTCGGCAATGGGATAGGGGTGTTGCCGAAACTTCGCCACTGTATAGGAGGCATATTATGTGTTACGGTGTTAGGCGAAGGCATATGCGGTCTTGCATAATTTTCACTTATTCGGCTATGACCGTTGTGAAGGTGCGAAGCCGAATTATGGATATCCACAGTCGCATATGGTGTTGAAAAATTAGTGACATAAGGCATAGCATATGACAGTTGAGGGTAATTGACCGACCAGCTGCTAATAGCATGGCCAAATCTCCCATCCATCGGCCTGTCCGAAGGTGGGCTCACGTATTGTGAGTCGATTGCCGATGGGTAAAACAGCGAAGCACCTTCTTGCATGTTGTTGAAATTTATCACATGGGGTGTTTCATAATGATTAACTGAACCCATCATGTTGTTCATCGGCAAGGTTCGTGGGGTTGCCGATGCATGAGAATTCAAATATACATGTTGCATGTTGCTAATATCATAAGATGTCGAAGTGTGTAAATTACTTTGCACCGGCTTTTGCCCGTAATCAGATGCATGATTGAAAAAACTAGGGCTAGCCGATACAGTATGCCCATCGGAAGACTTAGCAACACCAACATATGAATTATTTGCATCTACATAAGTGAATTGAGTATTCATACTACCGTTGTAGATCGCAGCCTCTTGATGACGATCTCTCCATAGCAATGGTGATCACAATGGATCGTTCGAAACTTCGTGTCCCCAGCGGAGTCGCCAATTGTGTTCGCACGAAATTGGATCCGTGGAACACCTAGGTGATGGGAGTCGCCAACCGCACTTACGTGTGCGATAACCGGATGCTTTTCGAGCAAAGCAACAAAGGATAACTATCGTACTTACGCGTACGACGAGCGATTGCTTTCCGAGCAAAGCAACAAAGATCTTCCTACTTACGTGAGGAAGAACCGACTGTTTTACAGCGCAAAACAGCAAAGATCTACTACTAAGAAAAGGTAAAAGATAAAAGATAAAAGATTGATTTGATCGATTGTTGGATGATTTAATCGGCCGTCACCCTTTACATATTTATAGGGCGGCTGGTCTTCCCGTAGGAGATCTGGACTCCTAATCCTAATCTGATTACAAATATATCTCTTTCCTTGTCTAAAGGATCTTGATTCTAACGTACATATGACTTTCCATACAAACCAAGATAACCTTCCAAATCTAACTGCCTCGAACGCCGACATCCGGACTCCTCTTGGCGCACGAGTCATCCTTTCCAAACAAACCGGATCGACTTCCCAATCTTGTAGGACTCTCCTTGATTGTCACGATCCACTGCGTTTCTTGCGTCCCAAGTTGAAGTCTCTGGCATCAGGTAAGCCTTGAAGGGTAGCGCTGTGACTCGGACCTGCTGAAGATGATCCTTCGCGAGTGCTCGAGGACGAACTCGGACCACTCGGGAATCCGCTGAGTACTCGGGAAAAACCCCTCGGGACTGGGGAACTCCTCGGGGTTCGGCCACCCGGGGTCACCAGTACTCGGGGTCGGCGATGCTCGGGGTTGACGTCGCTCGGGGTCGCAAGTGCTCGGGCTCGCCACTGTTGAATGTCCAGAGGTACTGCTCGTGGCTTGATGACGTAGTACTCGGGACGCCACAACTCGGACGCATGGCTTGGCAACACTGGAACTCGAACACGCCAGAAGGGACTCGGCTCAAGCCACTCGGCTCATTAGATGACTCGGACATGCCACGCGGCACCATCGGGACTCGGATACGCTACTCAGAACTCGGCCTGGGCTAGCTCGGGATTTGGCTCGAACCTGCCGCTCGGAGACGTTGGCGTTCGGGATCTTCTGCGAGCACCTCCGTACTCGGGGATAAAGTGAAGTGCTCGGGGAAACCACAGACTGCTCGGGCTTGCCGTGGACCACTCGGGGCGAGCCACGACTTAGCAGCATTGCGAGTTATTTGATGCGCTGGGCCACTCGGGGCACTGCCAAATTATGTCATCACCACATGGATGAGTACTCGGGGGTGTAACGAGTACTCGGGCGCTGCGAGTACTTCGAAGATGCTGCAGGCTCCCCGAGCACGCTGGAATGAACTCGGCTTGTCTCGCCTGGTGCTTTGATCAACTCGGCCACATCGAGCTGCACAACTTGGTACTCGGTAAGCTGGATTCGGCGAGCCTTCATTGCATGTTAATGTTGATTTTAGATGAATCTCAACCGGCTGACTCAGCCAAATTTGGTTGTAAACAGCTTCAACCATCTATTGTCTTGCAGTTCAAATTCCACAGTTCTGTTCTTTCTCTTGGTGATTGCGTAGAGAGCTGGCATTTCTTCCATTGGTGCAATTCCACCAAGCCATCTAGATGTCCAAAATCTTGCTTTGTCTCCTTTCCCAATAGTGATCACCGTTGAGGCTGCAAATAGGGATCTATCCATGTCATCACAGGGAGTGACCTGTCCAAGCCATGGTCGAGGTCTAGAGCTCCATTCCATCCAAAGCCATCTAAGACGCAACGCCGTTCCAAATCTGTCGATGTCTTTGATCCCAAGACCTCCCATATTTTTTGGTTTGCACACCTGTTTCCAGCTCACTAAACAATGACCTCCCGCGCAATCTTCATCACCCTTCCACAGGAAAGCTCGCATGATTTTTTCCGCCTTCTTAATAGCCCATTTCCGTATGTTGATAGCTGATAGGAGATACACCAAACTTGGTGAGAGGACCGATTGAATTAACACTAATCTTCCCGCCCTGTTGAGAAATTTTCCTTTCCAACCTGCGAGCTTCTTGGATATTTTGTCAAACACAGTTTGCAAATCTGTTCTCCTGAGCCTGGAAGTGTGGAGCGGGAGTCCAAGGTAGGTGCATGGGAACTGCTTGAACTCCGCCGGGAATACCTGTTGAATCTGTTGTAAAACTGTGCCTTGACATCTGATAGGGAAAACGTCACTCTTGTGGACATTGGTGCGGAGTCCTGTAGCATCTCCGAAGTCTTGGAGGCATTGGAGGATGACCCGTAGTTCCCCTAGCTCTGGATTTGCAAAGATTGCAGTGTCGTCGGCATAAAGAGAGATTCGCAGATCATTAGGCACTCCTGTGATCGGCTTGATAAGGTTTGCTCCCATGGCTTTCCGGAATAGGTTCTGTAATGGTTCAATAGCAAGGATGAAAAGCAAAGGGGATAGAGGGTCTCCCTGTCTGACTCCTCTCCTGTGCCAAATCCTATCGGTCTTTTCCCCGTTGATAATGATTCGGGAGGAGGATGTGGCGAGAAGATTGGCTAGCCAGTTACGCCATCTGTTCCCAAATCCCATTTTCGTGAATAGGTCAAGTAAGTATTCCCAACTCACCGAATCAAAAGCTTTCTGGATGTCCAATTTCAGGAAGAGGGCCGGGGTTTTGCTTCTATGCAGTGTTCGTATGATATTTTGAGTGAAAAGATAATTATCCTGTATTCCCCTTCCCTTAATGTAAGCACTTTGAGTGTCAGATATCATTTTGTCCAGCTCTGGTGCAAGTCGAGCAGCCAAAATCTTTGTCAGGATTCGTCCGAATGAATGTATGAGACTTATTGGTCTATACTCTTTTAGACTTTTTGCATGAGGCTTCTTTGGGATGAGCACTACATCTGTCTCATTTAGCAGATTCAGTCTGTCGGTTCTTAATTCCGAGAATTGTCTGATCGCCGCAATTATGTCTTCCTTAACGATGTGCCAGCATTTCTTGAAGAAGGTGTTGGTAAAACCGTCAGGCCCTGGCGCTTTTCCTTCTTGCAAGCTATTGATAGCGCTCTGTACTTCCTCTTCAGTGAAATCTGCTTCAAGGTGCGCAAGATTCCATCTCGGAATCCCTAGAGATTCCCAGTTAAAGTTAGCTGTGCGCTGCTCTTTGGATCCGAGGAAATCCGTAAAATATTTTTCAGCAATTTGTTTCTTCTCCTGTTGGTTGTAAACATCCTGGCCATCAGCTTCTAGAGAAGGGATCCTGTTCTTTCTGTGTCGGGCGTTGATCATCAGATGAAAAAAACTTCGTATTGGCGTCTCCTTCTCTTATCCAGCGCTGGTGGTATCTTTGTCGTGCGCGTGCCTTTTGAACTGCAGCAAGTCCCAGTAATTTATTCTTCAGACAAGACCTGAGGGCTTGTTCAAGCGTCGTAAGCATCCTGTGCTCTTGCGCCTTGTCGAGTTGTAGGATGATTTCCGAAGAGATTGCGAATTGCATGGTGGTGTTTCCGATGAGGTTCTGTCGCCAAGCGGTTAGCTTTTTGGTTAATCGACCGAGCTTGGTATGAAGACGTCTGAGTGCGTCAGGTGAGTATACTGGTTTGCTCCAGCACTCCTGAATAAATTGATGCAGTCCGGGGATTTTCAGCCACCAGTCCTCAAACTTGAAAGATTTAATCCTGTTTTCTTGCTGCATCCCTGTAAGCATAATCGGGCAGTGATCTGAGATCATTGAGGATAACGATTGGAGGGTGCAATCATGGAAAAAGACATCCCGTTCTGTGGAAACAAGCATTTTGTCGATGTTGGACATCGTTGGATTTGCCTGGCCATTAGACCACGTGAATGATCTATCCTGAAGCTGCAGTTCCCGAATTTGCAGATTGTCTAGCACTGTTCGAAACGCCCCAATCATCCTTGCATTGATTTGATTATTGCTTTTGTCCGCTGCTTTAAGAATAAGGTTGAAGTCTCCTGCAATTAGCCATTTATCCAGAGTAATCAGGTTGAGCTGCCTAATCTCCTGTAGGAAGAGGAGTTTGTCTGAATCTGCCTGTGGCCCGTAGACTCCAGTGCAAGACCAATTGAGGTCTGAGTCCAAGTGGTTGATTTTAGCTGTGATAGAGTATGATTTGGGCAGAGGATCTGTGAGCTTGAAAAAGCGACTAGAACATGCAAGGATAATCCCTCCCCTGGATCCTATTGCCGGTAGGAAACAATAATTATCAAGGAATTCGTTGCCCAAAATGCGCCTGATACATGTATCATCGATTTTCTCCATTTTCGTTTCCTGTAAACAAATGATGCTGGCCCTGTATTGATCCAACGCTTGTCGCACCGCATCTTTGCGGGCATTGTTATTGAGTCCTCTTACGTTCCAAGAGATGATTCTCACATTCTGGGGCGACATAGATGGAGGAAGATTTTCTCGCAGCTGTACCTGTGCAGAGTTGAGAGAAGAAGGCGAAACGGACAGCGATGAACTGAAGCTGAATTTCTGGATTTCGGCTCCAACAGCAAGCGAGCTGAAGGAGACATTACACGCTGCGCTCTGCGCAAATACAACGGGGCTCGCGCCAACAAACTGGCAGGCGAGGAGGCAACCGAAGCTACAAGACTGGGACGCCTTATCTCTCGGTAAACCTGGACTAAAACAAGCAGCCAGCACTTGGCCACCACAAAAGGAGCAACACGAACCACTACTGGATACAAAGGACTCATAAGGAGATACATAACTCCTGCTACCTGACTAGGAACTGAAGGAACCTAGGCCGTGGCACTAAGCACGGCGCTAACATCAATCTTGCCAAGAGCACCTGCAAGGGAGGCAAAAGCAACTACGGTGTCTTCTGTGAGCGGTTCCTTGAATAGCTCCTTGTACCGAGCAAAATGTTCAGCTGCTGGATCCTGTTGGGCCTGTAAAATACCAAGTTTCTTCATAAGCAAGATTCTTGCCTTCTCCATCATTGAGAGCCCAGATGCGTTGAGCCCGCTCTTGTTCTTGTTTTGCTTATCGTTGTCCTTGTTACCTGTCTGTGCCGCCATCTTGGATCTGCTCCTTGTGCATGGAATGCCTGGCATTAGCGGTGGTGGCAACGGGCGAGTCACTAATTGTCTGAACTGTGCTAGTGTCATGCCATCATCCACCTCAGAACCACCTGAGTCTGTGTCAGGAGCTGGTGCTTGTATGTCATCATGTTGTGTGATCTGCTGTTCGTCTTGTTGAGAGTCCGTTGTATTCATGAATTCCATTCTGGCCGGTGGGGGTACTGCAGCAAGAGCTTCATCCATCATTGGGTCCCGGTCACCTGGCTCTTGAACCGACAAGACTCGTATCTGGGAGATGATATCAGTGAATTGTTCAGACTCCAGCTGAGCCGGCCTGTTAGATTGTTTCGATCTTGGGAACCATTCTGGAGATCTTGAGCGCTCCCGCTCCCGCCCTACATCAGATGCTTCATCAGCATTTGTGCCTGTATTATCTCCATCTCTTTGGTTTCCTCGGCGGCGTCCTCCTCCTCCTCCCCTGTTGCGATTTTGAGCAGCTGGGCGATCATGAGCAGCTGAATGATCCCTCTGCTCCCTGGTTCTGTTAATGGACCTGTGAGGGCGTACATCCCACCCGGATGCACGTCGTCCTGCCTGCCGGCGCGGAGGGCTGCGAGAGCGGTCTCTGTCTCTGTCGAGATCCGGCGGACGAGAGATGCGTTCGTGAACCGAGCGTCGCCTGTAGGGGGAGAAGTCATCCTTGACTCCTAGCTCCCAGTGGAAGGAGAAGACTTCCGGGCCTTGAGCAGAGCCTGATGAATGTGGAGATGGAAAACCACTAGCAAAACTGCTTGGACTAGATCCTGAGAAAGGTGGCTCCAGTTCTGGAGGATCATAGTCTATGAGCTGGTCGATGTGAACCAGAAAAGGATGCGCCATCAGGCTAAGCGGCTGATCTCGTGGGGGGATCTGTTGGTGACTCTGTATGTCGAAGGAGCTTAACGTCTCAAGTCGAGGTGGCGACAGAGGCCTTCGCAAGGTCGCGTCCGTGTAGTAGACTCCAGCTGTTGGGACCGCTTTCGGATCAGGGGCAGTGATCCAAAAGCGCATGCAGCCTGTTTCCTTTTCCGCTAAAGGTTCGACGAAGTCTCCATCCTGCAATCCAACGTGAGCGAGAATCGCGGCGGCAGCCTCCGGTCCCCACTCCGACCTGGGGATCCCCTCAATGCAGAGGCGCAACCTGTATCTGGGCTGGTTGGAGTTTCCTGTGGCAAGCCGTGACCAAGGACGGAAGCGAAGATGCAGATCCTCCTCTTCCACAAAGGGCGTGCGTAGAACCGCATCGCGCATGGCAGAGCTGCTGAAGATTGCCAAGTATTCCTTGGGGCCATGCATCGTTACCTGGACATCGTCTCTTCTAATTTCAAAGAAATCAGACAGGATGCGCTGGATTTGCCTGTTAGAGCTCTGCAAATGCCGTGTGATTAAGAGCACAATGATCCCTCTCGATGAGAGCTCGCGTTCCTCCCGCACCATTTGTGGAGTCAACCTGTTGAAGCAGCGCACGTTGTCGGGTCTGGCGGACCATGCACTGTTAGAGCCGTCCATCTTCTTGAGGGG
The DNA here is from genome assembly GCA_019208055.1 of Stipa capillata. NCBI lineage: Eukaryota > Viridiplantae > Streptophyta > Magnoliopsida > Poales > Poaceae > Stipa > Stipa capillata. The sequence goes on from JAGXJF010005905.1 coordinate 18,724, forward strand.
TGGGAAGTCAGCGGGCGTTGGGAGCATCTGACGCTTGGTCCCTGCCGCTGCAGCGCGCCCTGCCGCTGAAGCGCGCCCTGATGCCGGGCACCAGCGGGCTTTATGGCCAGATGCCCTGCAGATCAGGCATTTTGGAGGGTCACGGCAGGAGGCGATGAAATGGGAAGGACTGAAGCACCGGTAGCAGCAGCCAGCTGCCTTTTCTTTAAGCAGCAGCGACCATTTGGACGGAGGAACTCTGGTAGGTGGCCGGGAGTCAATGCCATTCTTGAGGCTATTCCTGTCTCGCCTGCGCATTACTGTCTGCCAAGGTCCACCTTCGTCTTCAATGCGCGGTGTTTCCTGGGATCCAGCCTGTCGCTTGTTTGAAGTGGCCTGCGGAGCTGTCTGGTCCTGCTGAGCGAATGATGGCTGTCCTGTTGGGATGACGGTCTCCGCCGGGGGGGTAGGATGGGCGAGGGAGACCCGATCTTGCTGTGACACTGAGGCCAGGGCATGGCCCGCGATTTCCTGTTGAGAAGATCTGAAGCCCATAGCCTGAGAAGATCGCAACATTGAAAGCTGGGTATCGGGGACCAGATCTGGGGAATCCAGATCCGGATCCACCGAGCTGGAGCTTCCTAGGGAAAGAACGCATAGGGAGCGCGAAATCGGGACGGACGTGGGGGGATGGGGGCGAGGAGGGGGAGGGGGAGGGGGCAGCTGGGTTTCCGGTGGCGGCGGCGGAGGGGTTGGCGGCGCTGGTGAGCGGGGGGGGTGAGGGGCGAGAGCTCTCCATCACGATCTCGACATTGATCTTGGCATTTTGCGTCCTCCTCGTGAACTCAAGACAGATCAAACATGGTTTTCTTCGTGCAAGCACCACGTAGGTGATTGCATGTACAACGTGCATTAGTTTTGCAGGACCAGAAGCATGTTGTTAATTTCATCTTTGAATTTTCGTGGGGTAGCTCATCTTTATCACGAGAATAAATTAGAGAATTTGATCGGCATAGGTAGGAAAGTCCATATATGCCCTTTTCATTAATAACACCTTTTGCTTTAAGATTCATAATGTTTTGTGAGGAAACCGAAGCAAAACTCTTTCTATTCTTCCACACATACCTCATTCACTCCCGCATGTGAGATGGGCAGCAAAATATTTGCTCTTCTTCACCACCGCCGATGCATTCCTCCTCACTGGCTCCATGGGCGACACCAGCCGTCTCCTCCGGCTGCTCCTCGCCACCTACCACTCCCGTAACCTCTATCTCCTCCTCCTCGACCGCCCTACCTCCGTAGGACTGTACAAGTGGCTGCAAAATCCTTACGCTCTGTCTGGAAGAGGGGTATTTCTTAGTAAAGTTTTGGCATATAAATTACTGGATTTTTTTAAATACTATTTTTTTATTCTGAAATTTCAGAAATATTATCATATCCAAATTTTTTACAAATTTGGCCTCAATCGCCACAAGGGTTGGTGATTAGGGCGCAGTCGTCACTACGGCTGGCGATAGGGCCCAATCGCTAGCAGCACGGACGATTCATTATGGAATCGCCACGACGCATGGTGATTGGACCTAATCGCCATAGGGTATGGCGATTGCCCCCTCTGCCCTCCTTTTTGCTATATAAAGGGTGAGCAGACGCTCCCACCAGGTAGTAAATCTTCCCTGAGTTCTTCCGAAAAAAATATTGCTCTCTCGGAGTATTTGTTTTGATTTCAGAGGAGAAGAAGTAGTTCGCGGATGGATAGCGACAATGGAGGTAAGTTTCGTAATATTTTTTCCTCTTCATATGCGTAGAAATATTGAGATCTACAATTTATGTTTTGTGCCAAAATAATTTTTCGTGCAAATTGCTAGATGCCAGTGATGTTGTTTGGACCCCGAGAATGGACTACGAAACTCTTACTGGTGCGAAAATTAGGAGGTGGAGTTGTAAAATTCTTCGTTCGCAGATCTTTGAAGAAGTTCATACGCGTGCAATTGTAGAGGTGTTAGCGAGAAGGGGTTTCCCTAGAATTACCTACAAGCAGGTGTGCAAGCATTTAAGAGAGTTCCACAAGATGTGGGAGAGGGCAAACGAGCTTAGAAAATTACCTGGGGCGAAGTACACGAAAGACGATTTTTACGAAGGAACGATAAGTATCCCATAATCTCAGTACAATAAGCACATAAGGGTTAGTACGATTTATTTGTTCATAGTTTGTATGCATTTTCATGTACTGTTTTCATTTGATACATCATATTCTCGGTGTGTAGGCACATCCGGAGGATGTAGGGTTGCTCAACTGCGAGATCGCAAACTTCGGGCATGTGGACCAATTCTGGAAAGATCCATTTGCTAATAGAAGACACTTAATGAAGATAACATTTGAAGAAGATGAATGCAAAGTTGCTGGATTCCCCCCTTTGGCAAAATATGGGCGCACATCTAAAAAAGATACTCGATCATCAAAGGATAAAGGTGCATGCAGTTCATCGAAAAAGGCGTGTATCGAGTGCTCGTCGAGTGATGAGGACTTCTCGAAGCTATTTTGCTTCAAAGTCCCCACTCCAGGCTCTCCGCAAGTGATAACGAAGATGATTTCATTTAGTCGTATTAGAAGTGGTAGTGAATAGTTGCTTGTTCTACCTACGATATGTGTAGCCAACTATTAATGTGGCCGTGTAATGTGGCCTTGTAACATATGCTTATGTAATCAGATTTAGATGTTAATTTGTTAGTCTACTATAGATCGTCAATCACTATGTAGTAATATGTAGCAGTGAATAGAACTAATAGAAGTGTACTATTTCATACAGTACGAAATGCCGATATAATATAATGTAGTGAAAGAAAGGATAAAACAAAAGTCGTCGACGCCTAACCTCGTCGTCCCCTCTTCCTGATCAGCGACGGTGAGTACCTTGGCCTAGACTGTCCCGCTCCAGCTCTATGAGCCCTGCCCACCCGTAGTGTCGGGTCTTCCTCCTCGTGGTCCTGTGTATCCTGCGTGGGCAACGGTGGCTGAGTTTGCTGTATCGTGTTGGACTGCCGAGGTAGAATCAGCTCTTCCACCTCGTCGTGAAAACTAAAGCCGTGAGTGTTGGGACTATCGAGGAGGTAGTCAAGCAGACTAGCTGGTACTTGAGGTGGCACATGATCTGTATATAACCGGAAGTAGTCAGCACAACAGTGTAAGAAAATATGGCTTGTACGAGATGAGAATTGTTTTACTTTGTCGACTCATGAAGAGTGGGGACGCACTCTACTGCCACGCAGAACCACCTGCCTCTGTGGGCCCCGACGACTGAGAGGTACGAGGCTGACGGTGCCTCGTTTGTGAAGGACGTGGTGGTCTCTGCGCTCCCTAACTTGCGCTAGTCCTGGTGATGACGTCATCCCAACGCGTGCACCTAAATATGTCCATGATCTTCCTAGTGTACTCCGCGACCCTGGCGAAGCCTGAGTGGTCCTCGGTGCCGGCTAGGAGATGCTGAAGAATAGTGGTTACCTCCATGTTTGTTGCTATCGCCCACTATCCATAAAGAATGAGAATCATATATGCGCACATAAGTAATAGACAAGTAAATACACGGAAGTGAAGCATGAATTTCACTAACCGCCAAATCCACAGTTTCAACTGCGAGGACCGGGTACATGTCTGTCGTCTGTGCAACCGCGTCGTCAGGAGGCTCACTTCCACGAATAAAGTGGATGCGCATATGTGGTAAGTACCACTGAAAGTAGGCCTCGAACTTCGCATATCGGAACGGCTGCTCCTCGCGCTAGATGTTGTTCAGAGCGCTGTCCCACTGAGCAACGAAAGGGGCCATCCGTGATGCCCACTGTGTCTCTCTAGTACTCCCTCCCTTGCGACTCCATCTGTTTATGTAATGAATTTGTATTCCATAAAAGCAATAGACATTGTCAATCTATAGAAGTTCTGAAACTTGACTTACGTGTATGCCTTTGGCTCAACCGGTGGTACGTGTGGAGGCGGGTACTCCTGGTACAAGCCGAACTGCCTCATCACACGGTGTGGTGAGTGGTCCTCTACGAATATGTCGAAGACAATCTTCGAAGTGGTCCTTCAATAGCTCTCGTCTTGGTGGCATAGTGAAGACATTTCCTAGTGCGGTGCACGCCGCGTCAATGCTTCATCAGAGTACGGCTCTCATATGACACTCTGGGCAGGGAGGTGCTGGAACTACTCTGTGAAAGAGAGGTAACAGCCTCGGACCTGAGCCTTCGCCCACTGAGGCTGCAACACGTACGTAAGGAAGTGTTATAGTCAAGAAACTTACAAATATTCAAGGCAAATACGAGCTGAGGAAGAAAGAAAGTAAGTCACTGTTCTTCTAGTCCACATGGACCCGAAAGTAGGTCCGTCATGCAGCAACTGTGGCCCAGCACCACGGTAGAACTCTGGGCTGTAAGCTAAGACGTCAACCCATGTTCGTCTGACCAGGAAGCGCCCGAACGACCATAGATGAAGAAGAAGCAGACATTCTATGAGATTGGCATTGGCGCCCTTCCTCTTGCATGCGGAGCAGAGCGCTCAGTACGTGTACACAAGCACTGCAGACCCCTAGCTCATCAGAGATAGCTGATCCTCTGACTCAGCATCTGTGATCTACCGTGCAAGCTCGATGTAGCGAGCATCCATGATGTCTCTGTATGCACTCGTGAACATCACGTACCCAAGTAGCCAAAGCACGTACACCTCAAATCCCTGGTTCAGCTGGTACACGTTGAGATTTCCCTGAAATCTTTGCTCCAGCCTGTCCAGCTGAAGGAATATGTCAGACAAAAAGGTAGGTTAAATTGAACATCATTAAATGACCTACGTACCTCAAACTGATGGAGCCACATCAACCTAGGGACCATGCTTCAGAGCCACCCTTGCCACTTCAGGTCTGCAAGTGACTCACGCCAACTTGTATTTGCTTTCTATAGATGTCTATATGAACTGTGCTAAAATGCAAATATTCTTCACTATATCGTGATATATCAACCCAGCCACAAGCTCTGCACTGATATTCCGATGGGTGTCAGGAACACCGTTTATTATACATGTGTGCGGCACCATCCTTCGTATGACCCACTAGACTTCATACTTTCTCAGGGATGCATGCACGTAGCCCTCACACCCAGCAGACCTACACTTCACTGAGTACTGATCCCTACAACTTTTCTGCACTCTAAATATCCTCTGTGTCGACATTGTCCAAAGCTTCACCGCCTCTTTCACCTCTTTCTTCGTACCATAGGATGCACCTTGGACAATCTCGTTCAGTTTGTACAGATAACTATCATCACTTGCGCCCTCAACATTCATTATAGTGGATATGTCTGTGTTCCACATACTAGGAATCAGATCGTCCCCTCCTTCTTCATTTTAGCTTCGTCCTCTTTGCTGCTACCATCTTCGACATTCATCTATTCCTCTCTAGCAACGGCATCATCATTTTCCATGATCTGCACTAGCTCCTAACGTATTCCCCCTCATCCACCGAACCGCTCATGTATTCAATAGCTCCTGTCGCGGAAGGTCCAGCAGAAGGTTCACCACCTTCCACTACAGTGTCTTTTTCGCCAACAACTTCCTTTGCCGCTGTGCTGTTCTGTCCAACTCTATTTCCTCTGCCTCCGGCTTCTTCAGATGACACCTCCTTAGCTACTGTCTGGACCAACAGATAATGGAAACCCTTGTGTGCCTTACTTGCTTTCTACTAAGCTCGTCAATCTTTTGTCAGATTTAGCGGGAACAAATCCCACCAGACATGCTTGCAAGACTTGCTGAAATATGACACTTGCGATCTTCGGATCAAGACCAAAGACCCATGTGAACCATTCTTTAATGGCATTTATAGGGTATTTGTCTGCATCTTGCATACTTAATGTCGTTTGTTGGAAGCTACTAAGATCGACAGAACCAAATTTATCTGTACGGATGGTACCAATACCATAGTACACTATAAATTCGACTAGTTCTGACATTCCTGTCATCTAAAGCATCATCTTTTAGACTATGTAGTCTAACATCATCCCATGCATAAACTAATATTGTACTTTGTTTTTTGATATAGTGCATCTAAAATTCTATATATTGCTATCTGTACACAAATATTTTAAACAATTATTGATCTAAATAAAAAAATGTAAATATTCTAACTCTAAATATATGTCGACTTGAACAAAATGACATTTAAATCTCATCTATTTGATATAGCTACTCTATTTGAACACCTACAAGATTTACCATACGTTTCTATTTCAAATACTACTCTACTTCTACACATTACGAGATCTAAATAGTACTACTAAATCTACCCTAAATTTACAAATTATTCTATATTTACTACTAAACCTACCACTAGATCTACTTCTAAAACTAAAACTAGCTATAATAAACAGAGAAAGATTTGAAAAAATACCTACAAGTCACTGCAGAAACACCCCCACACTTCTCCCTCTCTACCTCCTCTTTTCTCCTTCCTCCTAGCTCTCTCTCTCTCTCTTCCTCCCTATCCGAAATCCTACTTCTCTCTTCTCTTCATCCCCCGAAACCCTCCTCCCTTCTTCCTTCAACCAGCCCCAGCCGCGGCGTGGTTTATATAGCCAGGGGGCTATCGCCACCGCTTGTGGCGATTACGCCACGTATCCTGGCAGTTACCGAGTTAGCGGGAGATTCGGCCCAGATTAACTGCCTATCGCCACGGGAAGTGGCGATTGCGCGTTATCGCCACGAGGTCTGGCGATAGCCTTCAATACCGTCGGTTGGGATGGCGATAAGGGCCAATCGCCACGGCCCTTGGTGATTACATCCCAATCGCCACGCCCCATGGCGATTGAGGATAGTTTTGCAATAAATCTGATTTTGGTAATATTTTTGAAATTTCGGAGTAAAAAATAATATTTAAAAAAATGAAACACCTTAAAAAAATATCTCTCATCCAAGACCTCCCTTAAAGTTGCAACTCAGAGCAACTCCAGCAGACTAGCTAAAATTTACCCTCCATACCTCCACATGGCTAGCCATCCATAAAGATTCCTCCTCCATATAATCAAACCACTCCAGCAGAACACCTATATCTCACCCTCCATATTCTCTTTCCTATATTTTAATAATATCCTATAACTACCAATCTATTTCTATTTATTATATGTGTAACGGTTATAGTTCGAACGGCTATTTGTTTAACGGTGATTTTTGCAATAGCTAATTTTGTAACGGATTTATTTCCAATGGCTACTTTTCCAACGGCTACTTTTCAACGGCTATAATTCCAATGGCTACTTTTCCAACGGCTATAATTCCAACGGCTACTTTTTCCACGGCTATATTTCCAACGGCTACTTTTCCAACTCTATATATGCAAGCCCATTTGCCATTCCTGGCAGTGTGTGCTCTCCCATATCTCTGTCTCCTCTTCCACACATATTTGTCTCCTCTCCCACAGCGCAATGAGGCGTCACAACACCGTCAAGCAAATGCTCATGGATTCGTCTTCGTCCTCATCGGACGATGACAAACTCCTAGTTGCTACAGCATTTATAGTGCACGATGAAGATCAGCCGTTGAATGCTCCACGCCATGGTGGTTCTGTGCCAGGACGTCGGGTAATTAACCGCGATAGAGAAGCCGGACATGCTAGACTATACCAAGACTACTTTTCGGAGACTCCTACCTATGGCCCAACTATTTTTTGGCGCAGGTTTGAAATTAGTGAGTATGTTTTGTTTGGCCATTCTTGTTGATTCTCCCCTCTCAATTTTTTCTCTATATATTGGCAGGTTTAGAATGGGTCGTTCTTTGTTTGTTCGTATAGTGCAAACTGTAGTGGAGCATGATAGCTATTTTGTGCAAAAAAAATAGTGCCGAGGTTCTAGGGTTATCTCCTTTGCAGAAGATTACCGCTGCATTTAGAATGTTAACCTATGGAGTACTAGCGGATGCTACTAATAAATTTATTAGGATTGGAGAAAGTACCGTCCTAGAGAGTCTTCGAAGGTTCGTTAAAGCTATTATAGAAGTCTTTGGAGATGAGTATCTGAGATCCCCAAATAATGTTGATACTGCCAGATTACTTGCAATAGGAGAAGCAAGAGGTTTTCGTGAAATGTTAGGGAGCATAGATTACATGCATTAGAAGTGGAAATATTGTCCTGCAGCATGGCAAGGAATGTATATAGATCATGTGCACGAGCCCACAATTATTCTGGAAGTTGTTGCTTCTTAGGATCTTTGGATTTGGCATGCATTCTTTGGTTCCCCTAGTTCTCATAATGATATTAATGTACTTCACCGGTCCCCTCTATTTGCAAAGCTTGTTGAAGGACAAGCTCCGGAAGTGAATTACACAATCAACGATCACAACTACACGATGGGCTATTACCTTGTAGATGGCATATATCCACCATGGGCAACATTTGTGAAGACAATACCATCTCCGCAAGGGAATAAGAAAAACTTTTCTCGCAAGCCCAAGAAGCTGCTAGGAAGGATGTGAAACGAGCATTTGGAGTTCTGTAAGCTCGCTTTGCCATTGTTCGTGGCCTTGCAAGGTTTTGGGATCAAGAGACACTCAGACAAATCATGACAGCTTGTGTCATCATGCATAACATGATAGTGGAAGATGAGCGGGATGGACCAGAAGACTTCAATTATGATCATGTGGGAGATAGGTAACAGTTTCTCATGAGCCCACCCCTGAGCTTTCTCAGTTCATGGAGTTTCTTCAAAGTAACCATGATATAAAAAACAGAGCTGCTCACTCTCAGCTTCAAGATGATCTAGTCGAGCACCTGTGGCAATTGTATGCAGAGTCATAGTTCTGATAATGTATGCAGTTGTAATAATATAGTCGTAGCAATCAAGTAGTGTCTAAATTATGTATGGTGTTGATGTACGCAGTTCTTTCTGAATCAATGTATGCATTTACTTTCTTAATATAGTTGAGCACATCTTTCATTGGAGTAGTACGTCATACAACAAAAAGTTCTCACAAGTAATAGCTCGTATAACAAATAGTTCTCACAAGTAATAGCTCATAGAACAAAGAGTTCACACAGATAGTAGCTCATACAACAAAGAGATCACACAACCAGTAACTCATGTCGTACTGTTATACCGTCGCGTGATGATCTCACCCTGCAAGCTCAGGTAGTATTGTTGTTGTGGCCCAATCATAGCGGCAATGTCCATGCTCATAATCCTCTCTTCATCACTTCTTCTCTATTGATCTAACCATTGTTGTTCTAGTGTTATCTTAGTTTTTTCAATTTCCTGCTTACTTGCTTCTAGTGCCATCATCTTTTCTTCTATTGCCATTGCTCGCTCATGCCGAGCTTCTTTGATGACCTCTTTCTTATCTTCTCTCTCTACCTTTTTTGACCAAACTATATCCAATGTTAACATCACAGTACTTGTATTTGCAGTCGAAGAACATTTACCTCGTCGAATTCGTTCTTTCTCCGTCTTCTTACCAGTTGGTCTTCTCAAAGTGTCGCGGGGATTTCGCGGCAATATACATTTGTGGATCAAGGGGAGCACGTATGGAGGAACCAGTGGGATGCACACGAGACGATTTTTACCCAGGTTCAGGCCCTCTGTGGAAGAGGTAATACCCTACTCCTGCTGTGTATTATTAGCCTTGCGTGAAAGAGAGTACAAGAGGTTGAAGATGAAGCTAGAGCTGAGAGAGATAGAATCAGTCCCAGAGCCCTCTCTGCATGGGTGCTCTGCCTTATATAGGCCCGTACATCAGCCGACTCGGCCAGTCGGCTGAGCTACAGTAACCGCCTAAATTAATTGTGGTATTTACATCGTGTAACCGTCCGAGTAACACCAGTCTTCATGTTGGACGAAACGCACGTCTTGATGATCTGTAACGCCTGTCTTGATGGCACCCGGACGTTGTACTGTTGCAGGCCTTTCTTGGGCCTTTCTCTGAGTGGGCCTCCATAGAGCTCTCTGAGTTTGTTGGGCCGACTCGTTGTGCTGGGCCTACCCGGATGGGCTCCCCTCGTCACAAAGGATCATGCTCGGAGTAGAAACCTCAACTTCATCATCATTGGAGGTAGTACCTGGAGAAGTACCCGGACTTGCATTAGATGTTGTCTTGTTCTTTTTTAGATAACCTCAAATTCCACTTTGGATGATGTTCTAAGACTCTCCAGCAATGCAATAATCCAAACGATCTTCTTTTGGTATCTTTTGCTTGGTACAAAGTACATGCTTGAACAATCTGTAAATGAATCATGAGTTACTAAACTTCTATAGCAAGGTAATGCAAATACAAGAGATAGGAGTATACTCTGTCTTGCACTGTCATCCCGCTTTGCCGTCTATTCTGAATCCAGTCATAACATCCACAAAACTTGTTGACCTGTTCTTGAATAGTACCTCAACAGTTTGCAAGAGAATTTTGATTGCGCACCGACACAAATTGCTTGTTATTGTGAAAATAGTGATGAATCCTCGACCAATAAGAATCACGAGTTTGTTCGTTGCCTATTGCTGCATCCAAGCTCGTATTTAGCCATGCTTATACCAACAAGTCATCTTCTTGCTCGGTAAAATTTTTGGATCTCTTGTTGTTGGGTCTCATGTACACGGACGATTCTTCAAATTGCGACGGTTGCTCTCCAATTGGGCTAGAATTTGGACTATCCTCCCAATCTACGCCATCGATTTCTCCCCTCAACAACCTAGAATAAAATTATTCCGCCATTGGAACAATCTGCAAATACATTAAGGTAACATATTTACATCATTGAACACTAAATGTGACTATGAAAAAGAACACAGTTCAATAGATGTTTCCTATGCACCCAATTCCACTATACATGTTTTCTTAAGGTTATCAATATTGTCATACATTTCTATGCAATATAGTATGTAAGACATTATTAAACCTTCTGAACTTTGCTCCACAAGTATATAGCAGTCAAGAAGCTACTAAACTTGATTTCTATTGCATGTAGTAACACAAATTGTAGTCAACAAGCTACTAAACTTATACACATGCTACATTTCTATAATTCTATTACATATACTACACAAATTGCACTGCTATATTTAAAAAACAGCAAACAAACTAGCCCCCTCTTCAATTTCCTCTCCACCACAGCCCCCTCCTCAATTTCTTCTCCACCGTGCCCCTTTTCCCCTTCCATCTCCATCTCCACCACCGTCCCTCCTCATCTTCTCCATCGACGCCCACGCCCAGCACTCCCCTTCACCGCCCTCCCTCGGCACCCCCCCCAGCGGCCTCCCTCCCCGGCGCCCCCTCACCGCCTACCCCAGCGCAGCCCCCCTCCCCCGAAGCCGCCCTTCCCCTGGTGCCCCACCCACCTTGCCGAGCTCCCTCCTTCGGCAACTCCCCGGTGCCCCCTTGTCGGCGCTCCCTCCCCAAACGTAGCCCCCTCCCCCGGCGCAGCACCTTCCCTGACGCCTCCCCTCGCCCAGCGCCCCGGCCCCTCGCCCGAGCTCCTCCCCCAGCACCCACTCCCTCCCCTAGCTATGTCCTCCAGCGCCCACCCTCCCTCCTAGGCGCTCTCCCTCCCCTGGCGCCGCCGCTGCCAGATCTGGGACCGGCTTGGGCTGCGGCGCCGCTCCCAGATCTGGAGCTATGTGGGCTGGGCTGGGCGTGGTGCGGGCTGCGAGCGGGCCGCGGGCGGCGGACCGAGCTGCGGCCGGCCGTGCAGCGTGTGGCGACAGGCCGAGCTGCGGCCGGCGGTGCGGCATGTGGCGGTGGGCCGACCAGCAGAGGACCAGCGGCTGCGGGGCTGAGAAGAAATGGCGGTCGACGGAGAGGGAGGGGAGCAGCGTGGCGGGAACCAACCTCAACAGGGGCAGCGGCGCGCTCGGAGTTGGCAGGAGGGAAGGCTCCGGGCACTACTGCAGAAATGATTTGTCCAGACGGTTCGGAACTCCCAGGCGGGACGGTTTTCCGAACCGTCTGGCCCTAACAGTCTGTACAAATCAGGTAAGCGGGACGGTTTTTTGAGCCGTCTGTACAAATCGATTTGTACAGACGATTCCAAACTAGAACCGTCTGTACAAATCGATTTGTACACGGTTCCAAACTAGAGCCGTCTGCACAAATCGATTTGTACAGACGGTTCCAAACCGATTTGTATAGACGATTCTAGTTCGGAACCGTCTGTACTAATCGATTCTATGATGTCGTGTTTCAAAAATCAAAATATAACACCTCGCGCCAGGAGCCTCGTCCTTCAGCCGCGTCTCATCCGGCTGTCCACGTGTCCCATCCAACCGCTAGGAATAAATTGCGCAATATGCTTCCAGCGGGATTCGATCCCGCAACCCTCGCGTTGTTCAAGCGGTGACGTTGCCAGCTGACCTAGGTGGACTTCGCGACACATATGGGACGGCTTTATTTTTAACTTATCCCTACGACCAAGCGGGACGCCCCTAGTCCAGACGGTTCCAAACTGAGAACCGTCTGGACTATTAGATTAGTACTATGTGTTTCAGACTCCAAAAATTCAAAGTCCTCAGATTGTGCTCAAACTCTGCCGTTTGGGAGATATATATGTGCTGATCTTGCCCCCAAAATTTCAGCTCTTTTCGTGCAGCCAAACTCCGTGTAGAAGCCGACAAGTTCCTGCCGCGGCAAGAAAAACAGCAGATTTGCTGCCGCGGCAAGGATACTAGCTGAAAAACGCTAGTTTGAGAGGTTTTAGAAAAAGAGCCATAACTTTCTCATACGAAATCCGTTTTGGGTCCACGACCACTCAAATCGAAGCTAACGACGAGGCCCATCCGATAAAAATACACGTGTATACACTTGTACCCATCTTGACCCTCAAAATTCCGCTTCTAAGTGGGACTTTTTCGCTCCGGAAGTTTTTCCGTTACTTTTTCTCATCTTCCGGAGGGCATATCTTCTTCACCCGGACTCCGAATTGGGTGATTCTTATTTCCCTGGTTAGCTTGAGTCGAGGACTTGCTTTCCACCTTGATCCCAGCTTCTGTCGAGCAATTTCGTTCGGGTGCCGTTTTCAAAATCTTCGATTTCGGGCCGGGATTTCCACTAGTCGTTTCGTCGACTTTCTCAGAATTGGCTCAAAATTTCTGGAGACGTAGAGTTTGGCCTCCCGCTCACAGCCGTGAAAACCGTTCGACAATCGGAGCTGCCAAACTTCCTCCCCGACGCTGCCACTTTCCTGCCGCGGCAAGGAAATCTGCAGTTTTTGCTGCCGCGGCAGCAGAAATCAACTAGCCTTGCTTCAGCTATTTGGAACCGTCTGTACTGTTCGATTTGTACAGACTGTTCCAAGTTTAGAGCCGTCTGTACTGTTTACAGACGGTTCCGAACTTAGAACCGTCTGTACTGTTCTATTTGTACAGACGGTTCCAACTTGGAACCGTCTGTACTATTCACAGATTTGTACAGACGGTTCCGAATTTAGAACCGTCTGTACTGTTTGATTTGTACAGACGGTTCTAGTTTGGACCGTCTGTGCTATTTGTACAGACGGTTCCAGTTTGGAACCGTCTGTACTGTAGCGTCCCGCTTGTTGAGATCATTTGTACAGACGGTTTTCTTTTGGAACCGTCTGTGATACTATTTGTACAGACGGCTCCAAAAAATCGTCTGTACAGGGGCGTCCTGTTAAATGAATTCTGTAGTCACTAGTGCAGAAATCATTATAGGAGAATATTACTAGTGGCGCCCCCCAAAATAACCACGCCACTGGTATCCGTATAAAGTATCAGTGGCGTGCCAATATGAACAGACGCCACTAATAAACATCTACTAGTGGCGTGCCCATCTAAAGCCACGCCACTAATAAGAGGGACCACCAACTCGGATATGACATAAGTTACTAGTGGCGTGGGCTTTCTGAGCACGCCACTAGTATATTGGTTATTAGTGGCGTGTCGTTAGTGTCGGCGCGCCACTAGTAAGGCCCCTCTTACTAGTGGCGTGGGCTTTTAAAAGCACGCCACTAGTACGATATTATCAGCGGCGTGCCCGAATAATCACACGCCACTAATACGATATTACTAGTGGCGTGCTGGAAAAATCACACGCCACTGATGAGTGCGTCCCCGCTACTGGGCCGAAGCCCGTTGAGCCCTAGGGTTCCCAGCCGAAGGGGTATAAAAACCCACCCTGAGCACAGACGCCGACTCCTCTTTCTTTCTTCATCCCGACTCCCACAGACGCCGCCTCCTCTCTTCTTCCCCACCTTCCCTACCCCTCCTCTCTCCCCTACCTGCACGTTGCCCTAGGGCTCGGGCACCTCCGCCCGCGCCTTCTACTGTGCCGCCGCCTCGGGTCCTTCCGCCTTCGGTGCTCGGTTCGGCGCCGCTCCGCCCGCCCGGCACCGTCGCCTCCCTGACCATGTGGATGCGCGCCCTGGCCGCCGAGGCGCCCCCGACCTCCTCGCCGTCGAGCGCGACGACCTCCTCGTCCTCCAGCTCTCCCTCCGCCGCGTCCCGGCCTCGCCTAACACCACCAAGCCGCAGCTCCTCCCGCTCCCCCGCCCCGTCATCTCCCACTGGTCCGCCTCCACCTGCGTTATCTCCGACGACCGCGCCGCCGGCTCCCGCTCCCTGGCCGCCTCCGTCCTCGACGCGTCCAAGTCCCTCCGCCTCCCTGTCTCCGAGGTCGTCCCCTTCTCCGCCCTGTGCTTTCCGATTCGGCCTGTCGTGGTATAGGGCTGTGGAAATCCCCACTGTCTCGAGGTTTGTTAGGAGGATTCGTGATGCGATTCCCCCCTCTTTCGATCTGTAATTTTTCGAAGATTCCAGCCTGTGATGCGATTGGGGAGTTTTGACATTTGTGTAGGTTCAAGAGACAAATTTCTCTGTATGCTTACTCATCGGTTTAATTTCTCTGTATGCTTGTATGCGAATGTGACACTTTCTCTGTAATTCACAACTTCATTTGTATAACAGCCGTAGAACATTGAGAAATTATTTGTGGTGCTTGTATGCGAATGTGAATGTTTTATGTGCTGGATTAGAGCTTCTGGTGTGCGTTAGTAGCAGATACGTATGATTGTGCTTTTTTTTTAAACCCCGAAAAATATACTAGTGGCGTGCTTGATGTATACCATCGTCACTGGTATTCGAACACTAGTGCATGCGTTTGGCAGTACTAGTGGCGTGCACAACTCCGGACACGCCACTGGTATCTAAAGTACTAGTGGCGTGCGTGCACTAGCACGCCACTAGTAACCAGTTATCAGTGGCGTGTGGTGCGCACGCCACTAGTAACCTGTTATCACCGGCGTGATACTAGTGGCGTGCTGCCCACACGCCACTAATAGGCATTTTAGCACGCCACTAATAAGGGGGTTTTGCACTAGTGAGTAGTGGGGAGAGAGGAGTTGGTGGATGGCGGGTCTGCGCCTCACGCCATATTTGGCGTCCACAGCGGCCGGGATGGTCTGCTATTTTGGTGTCTGTGATAGCGGCTCCGCTGGAGCTCTTTTTTTGCTCTAGACACGCTATTTTGGCTATGATGGGTCAGATAGAGCTGCTGTTGGAGTTGCTCTCAGATCATCAACGCCACAATGAGATAAATTCAGTTCAAGACAGCGAGATAAATTAGACATATATAGCACGCAGTTTCTTTAGTGTAACACATTAGACAAATACAATAGCTATAGATATAATATTAACCAACACGGACGAGTATGGGCTCGAAGACCCGATCTGCCAAAGCCACTGACGCCACGTCAGCACTGACAGTGGGAACCAGAGGCCAGAACCCCACAGACACAGACACAGACACATACACATTATTGAGCCCACCTCGTAGTGACTAGAGAGGTAGGCATCAGTGCATCACACGACCACGACCGCTGGACTCCGAGACAAAGACGACGACGAACGAAAAACACGGCTAAAACGAAGCAATAGCGAGCTACTGGTACGTGCCGTGGCATGGCACGTAAGACACGCGCACGGGACCCTGAGCATGCTCTCGATCACACAGGAGAGATCGATCGATCGCGCGTACGCGCGCACGCGCATCGACGATCACTCGTTGGCCTTGTCGGCCTCGGCGGCAGCAGCAGCAGGTGCCTCTGCCTCTACCGGCGCCGCCTCGACGGCCGCGCCCTCCTCGGTCGCCGCCTCCACAGGCGCCTCGGCGGGTGCTTCTTCCTCCTGCACTGGCGCAGCTTCTGCCACGGCGACGGCGGCGGCTGCTGCAGGCGCTGCCTCCTCCTTAGCCGGTGTCTCTGCCTCCGCTTCTTTGGCGCTCTCCGCCTCGGCAGCAGCAGCTGGTGCCTCTGCCTCAGCGGGTGCGGCCTCGACGGCCACGGGCGCCTCTTTCGCCGCCTCCACGGGCGCCTCGGTCGGTGCTGCTTCCTCCTGCACGGCGGCAGCAGCGGCCTCTGGGGCGGCTGCAGGGGATGCCTCCTCCTCGGCCGGTGTCTCTGCCACCGGCTCATCGGCCTCGGTCTCGGCAGCGGCTGGCTCTGCCTCTTTGGTCTCGGTCTCTGCCGGAGCTGCCTCTTGCTCTGGTTCCTTGGTCTCGGCCTCGGCCAGAGCTGCCTCTTGCTCCACCACCTTGGTATCTGCTGCCTCGGCTGGTGCAGCCTCAGGCTCCGCCTCTTTGGTCTCCGTCTCGGCCGGGACAACCTCTGGCTCGGCCTCCTTGGTATCAGTCTCTGCAGGCGCAGTCTCCGTGGTCTCTGCTGGAGCTGCCTTCTCCGGCTCGCTGGCCTCGGTCACGACCGGTGCAACAGCTTCCTCCTTCACGGCCTCCTCGGCAGCGACGGCGGCCAGCTGGACAGCCTCCACCACCACCGGATCCTCCTCGGCGGCGGGCATCGCGTGAGTTGCTACTTGGACCTGAGTTTACATGATGCATATATATCATGCAAATGCCAGTATTAGTTAGCACTTCTTGAACGTGTGCATGCATATATAGATAAGTGCCATCAGGTTCGTCATGTACAAACTTGATCGATCTTGGCATCTTCGTCTAAAACAAAATCTTGCCACAGAGGCAGCAGATCAAAGCTGAATAAACAACAATGAAACGAGACCAAAAGGCCGGCATACTGATTTGGGGGTGGCGCTTTACCTGGACGGCGGCCATTGGTGATGAGCTCTGTGCCGATCGACTGGTTGGAAGCGCCTAGCAGCTAGCTGATACTAGAACAGAGTATGTGATCGGACTGTGTTGTTGTGAAGCAGCGTGTTGCCGGTAGAGGGCTATATATAGCGGCTCTCAGGGGCAAAATGGTCACAGGACTAGCAGCAAGGGTGAAAAGCAAGCCAGCCTTTTGGGTGACACAGAAATATAGAGGAATCAAACGCTGGTCCGTGATTCTGTATCAGAGCCCCACATCAAAGGTGAATATCAAGTCCAAGGTACACGGAGGTTCGTGCAAAACGGTTTCAAGGTGACGAAGGACATATTCGTTAAGGTGGAGTTTGTTAAGTTTGTTTCAAATATGTGTACGAGTGGGTTACAAGTTAGATTAGAGAAGACGTAGTATTGTAATAGGGTACTTCGGGAGGAGTTCTACTAGGATACGGGTAGAGTTAGAATTGGACTAATGTATCCTGGCCTCCTATATAAGGAGGGGGCACCGTACAATGTAACCAAGCCAATACAAAGAGATCAAGGCAAAGGAGAGGAGCGCCCGTAGTCAAGCCCCGTAAACATAGGCCTCGTGTCCAAACCATGTTAAAAACGTTGGTGTTTCTCGTTGCCTAATTCTACGGTGTCTCGGTCTAGATCTACGCTTCCGCGTGTGTCTCGTAATTTCGCAACACTGGTCATATAGGAATCTAATAATCTATGTCAATGACATGCATTACGATTAATTAGTACAAATTGTACACACATGCAAGCAAGTTGCGTACGGTGATCGATCGAGCAAAAGGTGGCCATGCATGCACGCATGACACCGAAGCTAGGGTCCAAATTAATGTGTGATTCTGCTCCTACAACATGCAAGTATAGTTTATGTGGTAGTACATTTCTTTTGGTTAGGTTAAAGAAGAGAGAGATAAATGGATCAAGAAAAAGGCCAAGTGCGAGCTGGCCAGGCCACGAGGGCAAGCGTACCTTTTGAGTTGTAAGGATTGGGGCCACTGATCCTGCAGCTCAGTGGATGCATATGCAACTATGCAAGCACCGACCTGATCAGTGACTAGTGTACGTACATCGCGTCATGTCCGTGCACGTTCTGTAGTGCCAGCTTTGTATCCTACTAGTACTAGCTAGTTACCTCATTTGGTCCAGATCTATGCCAAAAAAAATGACATTTGGTCCAGATCATGTACACAAAATTAAAGCCTACTTTGACAGCAGGTTGATCAGCGAATTAATCATTTACTTTTATAAGTACGAGGGAATCGATTAGGGAGATCTGTATCGATTTTCTACCGTGCACTCGATCGATGGTGGCGTAAAGACAGTGCAACTTGAGCCGGAGAATGTGCGCTCGAATGCTGCCATTGGAGGTCGTGACATGATCTACGGATCTATGCGATCGGAAAGGGTGCAGCCATGCACCTAGAGCTATGTAAATAAAGGCCATGTATATGTGTGATGTGAGTGATGGGAAATGTGTTTGGAATTTAGGTAATCTTTTCTCCTTCCGTAATGAAGTATTTGGTGTAAACTTTGTCCTAGATGTGACACACTGGGAGTGAAGAGACTGTTGAGATTGACTTAGAGGAAAAGAAACCCATGAATGAATGAATGCAGCTGTGTCGAATGGAATGACGTGGTAGAGGTTGAGTAAGAGGATGTCTGAATCCTGTCTCGGGGCAATGATGCGGACATAGGAAACGTTGCAGCTATCATCACGTTAGATTTAGCAAATTTCGGACTTTAGTTTGGTAGTATCATAGTAGCTTATAATTCTAGGATTTGTTTTACTAATTTTAGGCCAATTTACTGTTGTTGGAATGTACGTATAGTGCGATTTGGCAAAGCTGTTGTGTGAAACTGAGGCAGTAGTTGTAAAAAAATGTGGCAGCATGTTTCACGAAATGGATTAAAGCTTAATAAATTTGGAATCTACTGTAGGAACTACTCCTACATATTTTTATGTTATATTTTTTCTTTCGAAACAAGAGCACTGCTGATCCATATAGAGGAAAAAGAGTTGCCTAATTCATTAAAGTAAAATCGGACGAAAGTCATAAATATAACAGACTTGCTATTTAGCTAAATTAGATCTAAAATACCACCGTCTCATGGAGCCATGGTAGCACAACCAAGTCCGAACTCAACGGACACCACGGGAAGCCCCACATATCGACACTGTCCACAACATCATTATCAACACCCCTCACGCACGCCCGCGATCTGACTATTCCAACTTCACCCCAACAAGCAACCGATGCGCTAGACACCACAATGGCCACACCAAGCCCACGCCAGCCAAGCCACTATAGCCAGAACCCCAACGGCGATGAGGCAGCTCTGATTTCGGCTAGAAGCTTCGTGTGGAGGTGCTGCTCATCACACGTCGTCATCTCCACAGAAAACACCCGCCAAGCGACTCGGGGTCACCGCCTCAACATCCTGCACGTGTATCCACCGTTCCCCAGCCGACTACGATCAACCGGTATGGGGAAGGGGCTCCAAGACGATGCCTCCAAGGAGGGCAACAACACGAGAGCGCCGCTATCATCCGATCTAAGGTTTCCCCTGGAGAAACGGAGACCCCGAGAAGGTGAGATGACGCAGCTCCAAAATAGCACCTCCACATGAGGTGAGCAGCACCCGAGGGCATCGCCGCTAGTTCTCGCCCAAGAGCCGGGCAGAGCTTTTGCCCGGAACGCCACGAAGCCATCGTCGTTTCCACTCTCAACCAGCATCCACTGTGCTAACCACACGACCAGGGCCCTACCAAAGGGACCGACAGCCACCCCTCGCTAGCCCCTCGCCGCCGTGCTGCCAAGAAGCACACGAATGCTAGGCCCGAGAAGGCCCCGATGGACGTCGGAGCTGCCAGCCTGAGGAGCTACCCCAAGGCAGCACAAGGGGTTGCCAGACGTTGACGTCGCGCTAGATCCGGAGCGAGCCAGCCAACTGCCTAGATCCTCATGAGGCCAGGTAGGTGGAGCCCGCCGCCACTTGCCATGGGGCCTCCACCGGTGCTCGCCGCATCATCGTCCCAAAAGGCACGAGGCCAACACCGTGCTGACCGCCACCACCCAAGATATCGCGCTCCGCTACCATCATGCACCGCACCACAGCTAGCCCCTTGGGGACTTACCCCGCCGCGTCGGTCACCACCGGCGGTGACAATGATGGAAGGTGGTGGAGGATGTCGAGTGGTGTAGGATTTGGTGGTGCCATCCTCGTCGCTCGAGGAGAACGCCACAAGGCCTTGTTGCGTCGGTAGGCTCAGCTTGTTCTTCTTATGTTATGTGTTATTTGAAATACAAGATCAAAATGCAATTAGGCAAGCATGAAAATATATGCAAAAAATAATGTTACAGCAAACCAGTAATGCCTAACGAACTCTTAGTGCTTGTTTCCTAGAATGCGGAAATTTCACAGATATTTTGCATAAATTTACGATAATATGTGTGAGTCAGGAAAAAGTTTCTCGCGTTTCTTCTTTTTCTTTTTGATAAAGCAATTCTCGTGTTTCACATGATGCCTTAATATTGATTACTTTTTGAAGAAACTCAAATATATTGACTACACAAAATAATTCTTTGGAGTAATCTATGTTACTACAAATGGTATGAATTTGGCGAAATCCAAATAATCTTAGCATTCATATAGTTGGATCCAATGACTCATAAATTAGATTGGACTCTTATAAATTATCTCATAATTATATATTTAAGAGAGAGAGTTAATCCTTACAATTGACCCCTTGTTCTATTTTCTCCACCCCGTGGTCAATTGACTTGCTCTAGATGCGTCATGCTAATGATCAGTAGAAATGGCACACTCTGATAGATATTTGTATAATATATATGCTGTAATATATATGTACAAGCGTGTATTACATGTGCTAGATTGGTACTGATAGAAAAGTCTACCCGATAACGGTAAAATTTCTGCGCAACATACTTTTTCCAAAATACTTGTGGTGATATCTACTACCAGTATCGTCAATCGGAGAGAGTCGGATAATGTTTCGGAGATCCAACAGATTAATTAGTTTTACTACTAGTACGTACATTTATGCATGATGCTGTGAGAATGGAGCACAGCACAGCTACGAGGAACTACTTTTACAGCTAACAACGAGCTTATATTTCGGGTTAAGTGCTCGCATGTGTCATGTGCGAAGCTCCGTGGGCAACAATAATTACGAGAGATGGAGGCGATCTCCCGCTTGATTTATTATGCTTTTTCTGCACCTCTTTCCAAAAGCAAATGTGTAGAAAATTGGAAGCCGATCGTGCCACGGCGCCGCACAAGTTCGCCGTGCATGGATCCATCTATTGATCAAACTCTGCGTTTGCGAAAATTACACAATGCATGGTGGCCCGCTATACCAGCTACGTTTGGAACGTGAAAATTTTGTATTAATTTCACAAAATGAATTTCACTGGTAAATTTTTTGAGTAAATCCGACGTTTGAAATGGGGCTTTATGTATGTGGAGAACTCCTTTTGGTAACTGAGCACTAGTGCTCCGGGCGAAGAGAAAAATTTGCATTGCAAAAGATCAAAATAAATCACATGTAAATATTGTAATACCATGCACACCCGTAGATTTTTATCCAAAAATACGTACTTCTGTGAGTTGTCAAAAAAAGAACTTCATAGCACTACTATTTACTATTTAGCTCACCATCTTTATTTCTTTCGTGCAATCCACACATGAAAATATTTTTTCACTATTTTTTGTAGATTCATAGTGTATTCCCACATCTACAAGTGGGATTTTCTTTGAATTTTTTTGAAACTTGAAAATGCACTTTTCAGTTTCTTTTTTAAACAAAGGCTCACTAAAGCTCGGGAGCCCAAAATATATTTTCTCCTTATCTATGGTTTACACAAAGTGAGAATATGCAAGGTGGATGAAAGGTGAATGTATAACCCTACCACCTAAGTTCAAGTCATCATTCGAATTTAGGTTTCTATTTTTTATACCGAGGTTACGATGCATGCATGCACGACTACCTGGCTTTTTTTTTCTTTTTGCAAGGGGACTATGTAGCCGATTGATCACTCTTTTGCAAGCATTTCCTATTCTTTCGTTGTTCCATCAGTTTTACGCAGTATGTTCATCGATATTATTTCGAACCAGGTCACGCCTGTAGAGTAGCAAAAGAGGATTAGGATGCGACTTAATGTTGTATTCATCCGAGCTCAAGTCTTATAGACTGGTACATGCACAGAACGTGCGTAACAACCCCTCACTCACGCAGCTAGCTAAGGCACAAAAATAGGAGATATACAACGTGCCTTGACCCAGCAATGTGGCATGTACATGTTCGTTAACACCCCCCGGCAGTCTTGACGGCGCTGGAGGTGACGCAAAGACTGGAGCGAAAATCTGCGAAGGTTGTCGACGGCAGCCCTTTAGTCATGGCGTCGGCAAACTGTTGAGCTGTTGGAACATGCAGGACACGGACGTCACCCAGAGCCACCTTCTCACGCACGAAGTGTATATCGAGTTCGATATGTTTCGTTCGTTTGTGATGAACCGGGTTGGCACTGAGATAAACCGCGGAGATGTTGTCACAGTAGACCACCGTGGCCTTGTCCACACTGCAGTGTAGCTCGCCGAGTAGTTGTCGTAGCCAAGTGCACTCCGCCACCGCGTTGGCCACTGCCCGGTATTCAGCTTCGGCACTTGAGCGGGAGACTATCGCTTGTCGTTTGGACGACCAGGAGACGAGCGCGTCGCCGAGGAAGACACAGTATCCCGACGTGGAGCGACGAGTGTCTAGGCAGCCTGCCCAGTCGGCATCCGAATAAGCGACGATGCCGAGCGACGAGGAGCCGTGTAGCTGCAGCCCATGGTCTGTTGTGCCGCGAACGTAGCGGAGGATCCGCTTGACCAAACCCTGGTGACACTCCCTTGGATCGTGCATATGCAAGCAGACTTGCTGCACGGCGTACGCGAGATCCGGGCGTGTCAAGGTGAGGTACTGAAGAGCGCCCACGATACTCCGATAGGCCGATGGATCAGCCACGCGCTCGCCACCGGTGGAAGAGAGCTTGGGCTTGGTGTCGACTGGTGTGGGAGACGGCGTGCAGTTGGCCATCCCGGCACGCTCCAAAACCTCTTCCGCGTACTTGGCCTGTGACAGGAAAAAGCCATCGTTGTTGCGCACCACCTGGATCCCTAAGAAGAAGTGGAGAGGTCCAAGATCCTTCATGGAAAACTCAGAGGTGAGCTTGGCGATGACGGTGTGCATGAGCGCGTCGGAGGAGGCCGTGAGCACGATGTCGTCAACATAGAGCAATAAAAGGCTGTGTCATTCCCGTGCTTGTAGACGAACAACGATGAATCAGAGCGAGCCGCAGTGAAGCCGATGGCGCAGACGTAGTCGTGGAATCGGCGGAACCAGGCGCGCGGCGCCTGTTTGAGTCCATACAGGGACTTGACGAGACGGTAGACATGTGCCGGTCGATCGGCATCGACGAAGCCCGCAGGTTGCGCACAGTACACCTCTTCAGAGATAACGCCATGGAGGAAGGCGTTCTTCACATCGAGTTGATGCACCGGCCATGAGCGCGAGGCGGCGATGGTGAGCACGCTTCGAATCGTGCCGGGCTTGACGACGGGGCTGAAGGTCTCGTCATAGTCCACGCCGAGGCGTTGGGCAAAGCCGCGAACGACCCAACGCGCCTTGTAACGATCAAGCGTGCCGTCAGCCTTGAATTTGTGGCGGAACACCCACTTCCCGGTGACAACATTGGCGTTGGGAGGGCGGGGAACGAGCTCCCATGTGCCGTTGTCGATGAGGGCGCGATATTCCTCGCACATGGCCGCGTACCAATTCGGGTCGCGTAATGCGGCACGAACGGACTTGGGCACTGGCGAAGTGGACGAAGGATTGACGCTGGCAAGCTGGGCGAAGTCGCGGAACCGCGTGCTGGGCAGGTGAATGCCATTGCGAGCTCGCGTGATCATGTGGTGCCGCGACGGTACAGGGCTTGAGGTAGGCTGGGCGTCGACGGTGGCAGTGGCGCGTGGCGAAGCCGTAGCTACGCGGTCTGTAGGTGACGGGGACGCAGCCTGTGCTTCATGACGCGAGGGTGGTGTCCCAGGCTGGGCATGGTGTGGCGCAGATGGCTCGACCTGCGGGAAGAAGACACCAGATGCACGGGGCGACGCAGGAGTGGCAGCCGGAGTTGCGTTCGGCGCGACGTCGGTGGAAGACGTAGCAACGTGCGCGGGGGCCGTTGTGACATGTACCGCGGGCTGTTGGATCTCCGCGCAGTGGTCGGGCCGTTATGGCGACTGGCAACAGCTCCTGGGCAGGTGACGCAGCAGGTGGCGACGGAGATGGTGCCGTAGGAGCCGCAACCTGAAACGGAAAAACCCGTTCGTCGAAGGAGACGTGGCGGGACGTTAGGACGCGACGCGAGACCGGATCGTAACACCGATAGCCCTTGGTGTTAGGTGGATAACCGAGGAATACACAGGGCAGGGAGCGTGGAGCCAGCTTATGGGGGGAGGTGGCAGTGGTGTTTGGGTAACACAAACAACCGAAGACACGCAACTCATCATAGGATGGCGGAACCCCGAAGAGAAGCTGGTATGGTGTGATATTTTGACGTGAGCGACATGGCCGGCGATTGAGGAGAAGCGTTGCGGTGGCCAAGGCATCCGGCCAGAAAGTGGCAGGCATGGAGGCGTGAAAGAGAAGAGTACGCACGCTGTCGTTCAGAGTGCGTAGGACTCGTTCGGCACGTCCGTTTTGAGGAGAAGTGTACGGGCACGAGAGGCGTAGCACAATCCCTTGAGCCGCGAAGAAGGAACGCGCAGCGTTGTTGTCGAACTCACGCCCATTGTCGGTCTGGAAGCATTGAATGGGGCAACCGAACTGCGTGCGTACAAAAGCATGGAAGGAAACCAGTGTGGGAAAAACATCAGATTTATTGCGCATAGGGAATGTCCATACAAAGTGAGAGTGGTCATCAAGGAGTACTAAATAGAAACGAAAACCTGAGTTGCTACTGACGGGAGAAGTCCACACATCACAATGCATAAGTTGGAAAGGAAAATGTGCAACATGATCGGAAGGGGAGAAAGGAAGACGCACGTTTTTGCCTACACGACAGGCATGGCAGAGATGCGAGGCTGATTTATTACAAGTGAACGGGAATGAAGCTAAAACGTGTTGAAGTTGGGTGCGTCCAGGATGTCCAAGACGCGCATGCCATAGATCCGCGGAGGACGAGGCGTGGAGGCTGAGCGATGGAGCTGCCGCTGGAGAGGAGTGGAATGGGTAGAGCTCGCCGGAGCTGTCACATCGGTGCAGAACTGTCCTAGTGCGAAGATCCTTGATGGAAAAACCAAACGGGTCAAACTCGACGGAAACATTGTTATCTCGAGTAAGGGCACGAACAGAGACAAGGTTTTTGATTAAGGTGGGTGAAACAAGAACATTATGAAGATGTAAGGGAGATTGAAAGGTGGGAAGGGAGGCATGGCCGGTATGGGTCACCGGCAGCTGGTCACCATTACCGACGGTGATCCCACGCGGAGAGGAGAAAATGGAAGAAGACGAGAGAATACCCGGGTGAGAGGACATATGAGAAGTGGCACCGGTGTCGAAGAACCAGTCCCCGCCGCCGCTGTAGGAGACGGGGTGCGGGACGTGTTGCAGAGCGGCGAGGAGTTGGGGATCCCACGTGCTGGATGGAGCCGGCAGCTGACCAGGCGCGGGGTACGTGGCTGTCATGGCTTGCGGTGGCGCGACGCCCGGGCGAGGTCCGAGCACGCCGTTGCCCGGAGCGCGCCAGCCCGGAAGCTGCCATGCCTGAACGACGCCTATCCAGGGATGGTAGCTAGGAGGCCAGGAAGCCGGTGCAGCCGCGGGTGGCCGCGGTGTGCTGCCAGTGGGGCGAGCACGATTGTCGTTCGTCGACGACCGCTTCTTCTTCTTGCCGCGATCAGAGCTTGCCGCGATCAGAGCTCGCCGCGGGTGCCGGAGAAGAGGGAGCAGGCGGGCGGGCACCAGGCTGGTGCGCGGCCATGAGCGCCATGGACGCCTCGTGCGCAGCAGCGTGCGAGATCCGCTTCTCCTCCTGAAGCAGGTAAGATCGCGCACTGAGGAAGGTGGGAGGCGGTGTCTGGCTTGTTAGATCACCGATGGCGTGGCTGAACTTGGAGTGGAGGCCACGCAGCATGTTGATGACGAGTGCCTGGTCGGAGACCGGCGAGCCAACATCGCGGAGGGTGTCTGCCAGGATCTTGAGGCGCCTGCAATAGTCCGTCACGGACATGTCGCCTTGGAAGAGACTGTGAAATTCCTGCTGGGCGTAGACCGCACGATGCATGCGGTTGTCGAGGAAGAGATTGTAGATCGCAAGCCAGCAGTTGTAGGCGGTGTCGGACGGCTTGAGGATGATGTCGCGGATGTCGCGAGAGACGGTGGTGTAGAGCCAGGACACGATGCACTGATCGTTCTGCGTCCATTCAGCATCATCGAGGCGAAGGCGCGCGTCCGTGGTGCCGTCGACGTGGTCGCAGAGTCCAAATTTCCGGAACACCACCATGAACATGGTGCTCCAGGAAGTGTAGTTGGCGTCGGCGAAGTCGAGAACCTCATCGACGTGGGCGCGGATGTTCACCATGAGAACAGCAGAGGAAGAGAGGGGAGCTGGATCGGCAGAATGGAAGGGATTGGATGAGGACGATGCGGAGCTAGCCATGGCTGCGGGGCGGAAGCGAAAGGTAGAGGCAGGAAGGACTTAGAATCTGATACCATGTAGAGTAGCAAAAGAGGATTAGGATGCGACTTAATGTTGTATTCATCCGAGCTCAAGTCTTATAGACTGGTACATGCACAGAACGTGCGTAACAACCCCTCACTCACGCAGCTAGCTAAGGCACAAAAATAGGAGATATACAACGTGCCTTGACCCAGCAATGTGGCATGTACATGTTCGTTAACAACGCCCATTTTCCCATTACTAATTAAGTACCGCTATGTGGAGCTCCGGTGCTAATTGAGGATCAAAATTACTGACTAATTCATCTACCAATCAATGATGCCCCCTTCTTATGTTCGCCATAAGCGTATTACCAGGAAGCCCTTCGTTCGATCGAGATCTTAAGTCATAAACTACGGGGAGGAACCTAGTAACACCATTTTATTTCAAGCGCCTGAGTTAACCTATCACAGACTGAGCTCGTCCGAAATAATCTAGCCAGAGAAGTTAATTAACAATTTAGAAAGACGACAGAAATGCAAAAGCTTGTCCATCGATGGAAAAATGGCTGTTTTAGCCCCGCGATCGGGGTCAATTCTAAAATTGGTCTGTCTCGCAACACAATGACAAAACTGACGCCGTAATGGTTTGGATAGCCGCCGCGTGGCACCTGTCATGGTGAGCGACAGCGACGTGGGGATGTCGCGCCCCCCCAACCATGACAGCACCCGGGTTATGAGACAGGGCTGATGCAAGCCGGACAGCCCAGCTGTCGTGATTGGAACGCGCGACAGGAGAGCTGTCACGACCACAACGCGTGACAGGAGCAGTTTTGCGACACGACAATGGGTCCGGGTGCTATCGCGTCTGGCGGGCGCGACAGGTGTCACGTGACGGCTATCTAGGCCATCATGATGTTAGTTTTTTCATTACGTTGCGAGATATGCTATTTTTAAAATTTCAAAACAAACATTTTCTCGTCCATTAATATCTCTAACGCTGTGTTGAAAGTTCGAGAGCTAGCTATCAGCTAACAGTGTGACAGTGCGTCCATCGACGTCTGTGACTCTGGACAGCCTAGCTTTCAGGGTGAATATGCAAAAGGATCGATGCAGTGTCGTGCATGTCCTTTTCCTTGCTTTAAAGCATAGACTAGAATGGCGAGGCGTGAGGGTGGTAAAATAGAAAAAATGAGAAGCGGCTACAAAACGTCTCGTCCAACATTCCTAATAGGATAGACCTCATCTGATTGGTGTCAAATCGCTGGAATCGGACATGGCCGGTGATCACAGCAGGCCCTTGATGATCTGCCGTGGCACAGCTGGGTGCGCTGTCAGCGGGCATGCAAATGCATGGGCTCTGGAAGCAGTGAACTTTATTAGCTTTTCATTATTAATAGATTAAAAAATATTTAAATTGATAAAATAACAATAATATTATTATATTTATCATAAAAATATTTTATAAATATAAACATTTATGCAAATTTCATATATATATATATATATAAAGTAATAGTCAAAGATGCATGAAAAAATATTTCTGGTGTATGAAAAGAAGTTTCCATCACGGAAAATTTGTTACATAAAAATATTATATTGCATTTGGCTTAAAATATTTATTGCTTATATTTTAATAAAATATATTCATCATATAATAGAAATAATTTCACGAACTATGTAATGCTAAAATTGGACATTCGATTTCTATGCTCGCCAAGGATAAAACTAGAAAACAAGAAGATCATCATCCTGCTCAGGAAAGCAAACTAGCCGCTCATACGGGCATCGGCATTTAGGTCCTGTTCGGTTGGGCTTTTCAGCAACTTTTGCTAATGGTAGCTATGGGCTTTGCAGTGCAATTCAGCTGTTTGGAAAAGCTGTCTTCCCTCAGCTTTTGCAATGCGTTGAAACTTTTGTGCTCATTTTTTAAAATATTGTAGATTGTTTGGATCAACCTAAAACCATATGTTCACTTTCCCACAGCCACAGCAACTTTTCTAGACAACCAGCCAACAACAGTTTGGTCAACAGCCACAGTCTAACCAAATAGGACCTTATCCGTCCCTGTTTTCTCCCTTGAGTGCTTTGTTTGTGGCTAGTGCTGTGGTGGAGCTTGGGCCAAACTTTGGCGGAGATGGATGGACTCATGGGCCAGAGCATACTGGGGAAGAAGCTACCAAGCAGTAGAAGACTAGGCCGGCTGATTGGCTTTTGGAGATATACAGGTGGCCATCTAAAAGTGATATTTAGTTGTAGGGTGTATTTGTTTGATCTTATTAAAGTATAAATATATTGTCTATCTTTATTCAGTTTAAAGTTTTGAGTGAACTGATTGATGCATGAACAAAATATAGTATCAGAGTGATCTTGGTGGACCTGATTTAAAATAAAAAGATACAGCCTATTTTTAATCCACTCTTGGGCCTAAGAGAGCCATGGGTGAGGAAAAATGATAAAATATAAAGGTATTGTTCACATTTTTCTATTAATTCAAGCTCTTGAATGAACTGATTGGCTCATATAACTCAACCATCCGGACATAATTCCGCGCTGGTCAGATGGGGATCTTATGTCAGCGGTGTGTGCGTCTGGGGCATATGTTTACATTAGCCACCGACGCAAAGTTGATTTTGAGAAATTATGGAACTCACAGTGCTATCGCTATGGTGATCCGTATTGTAGCATCTTATGATTCGGTACTATCGTACCACTTCAACTTTGATTTTGTATGATCCACGTAATAACGATTTTCGAGGTGCGATTACCACGATCTCACGGTCCTACCCTATGATCATCATACTAATGCAAAAACGATGAAGGATCTCGATATTGACAACCTTGTGAGCTCTTACTATATACTACTGAACTTGATGCTCAACTTGTAACTGCGTTGTCAGATGAACCTGATAGAACTTTATGAATTGTTTATCAAATGATAGAAATCGACTTTAAAACCGTTGAATTTTTCTTCAATGAACTGACTGCAACACTTCTGCTCATGGAATGGCAGGCCAGAGAGTCAGAGTGTCACGGCCCCGGAATCACATATGGTTAAGGGAAAGGATAATCGCCAAGGACCGAAGGATCCGTCAACTGGGTGGCACGGTACCTGCGCCGTACGCACCGCAGGAGAGGGATCCGACACTCGACCCACATACCATACGCGCCATACGTCGTATGTATCTATCACCGTGGGTCGAGCCGGCCGGAAGCGACTAAGCTTCCCAGAGCCACATACGATTCACAGATTCCGGTGAAGGTTCGGAGTCGTTCCCAATTCCACCAGGTGAAGCAAGGTCGAAGGAGCCCGGTGATTCTACCCACACCCTAACCTAGCTCGAAGCTAGTGGGTCACCCGAAGGCCCGGTAGAACCCACCCACACCCTGCCTGGCCGGCACTGCATCTCAGCCAGCGGGTCACTCAGTCGACACCTGCTCAACGGGGTGAAGAGAGGAACCACCTCAATCCTTCACGACATACCCATATACTTCAAATCATACACGCAATGTATATGGGCAGCCTGAATAACAACTTGATAGCACAACAAAACTCTAATTAACAGTAATACTACTAATCGTCCACCCGAGGGACTCATATGTTTACATCAGTCGGTGATAACCGAAGAAGTAAACCATTACATAAGATAAACGAACAACAGCGGAATAGTTTTGGCAAACCCTTAGCGGAACATCATCCGCTGATTCATACCCACAAAAGCTTTCCCAAAATGTCGAACACTACCGAGGAAACAGCAATATTAGGCATCGTCGAAATAGTCTTCGACCACCGGCTCACCTGCAAGCTCTAGGAATATCCTAGGTGAGTACAAACGTACTCGCAAGACTTAATCGTGCTTGATTAAATGTCCTACACATGGATATACTACAACAGAAGTAAACATGGATGCTTCTCAGAGTAACAATATACATAAAGCAGTAACATTGACCTCTAGATAACATCACAAGCTTTACCACCTAAAATCCGATAGACTCTTTCCCATATGCATCCAATCCATGACCATCATCTCAATCCATATCCATTCTATAACCATTTTATCTCTTGGACCGTTACCGACAACTCGATTCCTAAGGTGAGGTGGATGCCTCCTCCTTGAGATACGCGTCTCCAAGGGGATGGCCCGTCCATCAACACCAAAGCGTCGATTGCCGTAACGTCCTATCATAACTCACTACCATTCTCTCGGACCGTTACCGACAACTCGATTCCTAAGGTGAGGTGGATGCCTCCTCCTTGAGATACGCGTCTCCAAGGGGATGGCCCGTCCATCAACACCAAAGCGTCGATTGCCGCTAACGTCCTATCATCATTTATTCTCTCGGACCGTTACCGACACCCCGATTCCTAAGGTGAGGTGGACGCCTCACTCTCTTGAGGTAGCTAGCCTCCAAGAGGTAGGCCCATCCATCAACACCAAAGCGTCGGTTGCCGCTAACGTCCTCGCGTGGAAAGGGAAAAGTGCACGATGAAATCACCTCCGGTGGTATGGCGAATATCTCAATCTCACATCATCCTTCATTCCCCGGGTTCGCCTTCTTCCTTCTCGTTACAATACCACCTTATCCATCGTGCACCCACCCTCGGCTCTCCCATCTCACTTATTATCAAGGTTCCAGTTGATTAATCTTTTAGATTTAGACCATCACTGACACACAATAGATCATACTCCAACCAACCATCGACCCTGACTCAATCCAATCACATCCCTAGCATGCTAGTATTCAAACAATACGTGCGAGAATAAAGCATACAATCAGGGATATACGAACAATATTAAGAGTGCAATGCAACAAGCTCTGCTTGCCTTGGGTGCTAGGATCTAGCTCTTGCTCGATGTCGTAAGCCAAGTGGTCTTCCTCGTCACCTTCTGTTATGAGAATACGAGTACCGGAAAATAAACAATAAAGAGATGCATAAGGTCCAGCATGTATGCATGATATGTCATGCGAGATATGCAATACTAATGGTGACTTGAAGATGAGTGAATACTTGAGTTGCCCAATTTTTACTCGAGGGTTAGTAGTAATGGTATGAAAACCCTAATATGCATGCATGTCATTTTATGTGAGACTAAGATGACTTAGGGTTATTAACGTCGATGTCAGGGCTCGACAAAAGTGCTGGTTAGGTTCATATAACATATATAGTGTAGGCT
Organism: Stipa capillata; assembly: GCA_019208055.1. Lineage (NCBI taxonomy): Eukaryota > Viridiplantae > Streptophyta > Magnoliopsida > Poales > Poaceae > Stipa > Stipa capillata. The sequence goes on from JAGXJF010005905.1 coordinate 50,694, forward strand.
ACGAGTGCGATACAACTAAGGTTACATTTGTCAAGTTAGGGTTTTCGAGGTGCGACGACTAAAGGGGCCACTAACACGTAACCCTTCATGCATGTACCTTTACTGGAAATCCAGAGGTTCCTAATCGTAGGAAATTTCACAAGGATTCCAGAACTTCAAGAATCGTCGAAATCGGAGTTACGGTCGAGAACTTAGGGTTAACGGACTCTCGATCGCAATAGATCTTCTACCCTAAATAATTCCCTGTGCATGTAATCAAATTAAAGTTTTGATTCAGCCAAAGTGTAGAGATTTTCTTAAGGTTTCCAAATATATAAAAATATTTCAATTTGGAGTTATGGTTTGAAAGATATGAGCATTTGAATCTCTGCCAAAAATGGCATATAAACCCTAAACCTAATTTCCTTTTTCGGCCGAGTCAAAAATGCTAAGCGCACCCAAACCTTACCCCGAACCTAACTCAAAATCCTACGCGTACCCTAACCTAACGCACCCAAAAATCCCGCCACATAATCCCCACCCACAGACATGCGGGTCCCGCACTGGACCCGTGGCCGAATGAAAAGGGGGCACGTGGCCCGTTCACCCTCACCCTCCCGGCTCTCTCTCTCTCTCTCTCTCTCTCTCTCTCTCTCGTCTTCTCTGAAGCCGGCGACTAGGGGCGGTGGCGACCTCGCCGGCGTGGAGCTCGGGAGCGTCCAGGACGGTGGCGAGCTCGGGGTGGGTCAGGAGGAAGCGGCGGCTCACCCTGGAGGGAATGCACCGCCGAGGGGGAGCTGGGGAGGACCGAGGGAGGCCGGCGACGAGCAGGAACGGCGGCGACCTTCGGTTGCCGTCGGAGGGGGCGTTCGGGACTTGTTCCTGCGAGAAGAAGGGGTGGAGGGGTTAGGGGAGGAAGAGACGGAGCTTGTGGAAGAGAAATGGGGGACGGAGGGGCTCGGGACCGGCGGCAATTGGTCGTCGGAGAGGCGGCCGGAGATGGAGAAGGTGGCGGCGCTAGGGTTCCAGAGGAAGGAGTGGGCGTGGGGCGTTAGGGTTTTTCGGACAGGGGCGAGTGGGGAGCGCGCACGGTCGGGACGGGGTATTTAAGGGGGCGGCGGCTTCGGCAGGGGCCGACGGGGAGTGGGCGGTCGGGGCGGCACCGTCCACCGGGGCGAACGGGCGGCGGCGACGTGGCGTGCGGGCGCTGACGCGCGGGAGGGAGGCTGACCGCCCGGGCCCGCGTGGCAGAGAGAGAGCGAGCGGGGAGAGGCGCGCGCGGGGACAGCAGACGAGGCGGGCCCGCGTGGCAGCGGCAGAGGGGAGGCTGGCAGGCGGGGGCCACCTGGCGGCGGCAGAGGAGGCGCGCGCGCGCGGGGGAAGGGGGAATGGGCCGGCCTGGAGGCGGCCCAGTTAGCTCGGCCCCTTTTTCTTTTTATTCCTTTTCTTTTTCTTTTGCTCAGCATTGATCCCCTCGTTATTTTATGTAATTTCTTTTCTCCAAAATTTCTCAAATTTTGACAGGGTGCTATGTGATTTATTTGGGACCTGCTGTACAAATTTGAACCCATTTGGAGGTCATTGGAATGGGTGTCCAGTTCAAACCCTAACTTTGACCTAACTCGACGCTTTAAATTGCGACTAGGGTTTAGGTTACCCCAAAAATTATGAAACTTGGCATGGGTCCTATATTTCACTATTCTAGCTTATTTCCAAAGTTTGACAAATTTTCAAGCTCATTTACTTGTCCATTCTCTCAACCCTAGTTTCTGCGGCACTATTAGGGTTTCCTCTCGGAGGGGCTATCCGAGCTATGATTGTATGTGGTCTTTTGGAGAAACTTTGGGAAGGAGGAAAGGGTTAAGAGGGAGAAGATTTTGGGAGGGGCTCATCGCACGGGGTTCACTGGCCCCACCCTCCTTGCTTACGTTAGTATCGAAGTTCGATACTTCAAATAAATTGATTGGTGTTAATTTCCACAAATTGAGTTTTCAAGGATGAGATATGCACATATTCTATATTTTAGAGTTTGATATACAACTAAGGTTCGCGAGGTGTGGTGATGAGGATGCCATGTATGCATGAATGCAGGGCAAAACCCTAATCGATACATTTAGGTGTTTACAAGGTGTTTCGGGTATTACACAGAGAGATAAGAGATGCATGTTATTAGAGCCGTAACCGCAAGCCAGTGGTGACGTGAACAACTGCAGTTCGCATTTTAACGGGGATGAAAGAGAGATTGCTTTGTCTGCACAGAGAAAATGTGGGGCTTGTTAATTCCGGTTCCAATCAGAAAAAGGGCGACAAGGAACCACGTGTTAGCGAAATGAAGAGGGAAGAGAGGGAGTGAAGCGGAAGAAAAGAAGTGATATTTTATTTTATTTTAGTTTTTAAAAATATTTTATTTGTTTGTGAGTCACACCTTGAGAAAAACTGCCATAACGCCAGAGAATAAGGAAAAAGGTATTCCTAAAGCGGATGGTACGTTGGCTATTGGTACTGTATTTTCAGAAGAAAAACAAACTGAACGTGATAATACCAAGCTTCCGGCTCATCAGTTGAACTCAGCAAGCCCATCTGACGTGGTTAGCCATTTTTTGTTTGCAAAAGGAAGCATTTCGCATTGGAGTACTGTTATTCCAACCAAGATCTCTTCTACAAAACGCTACAAGCTCTCAGAAGGTTTGGACGGCGTCTTTGTGTAGGGCTATCAATGGCGTGTGTTGAGTTTAGGTTTGTTTGTGCTGTCATGGTGTTGGTTCAGTGCTCTTAGTCTAATTTTGCTAGGTGACAAGTCCGTTGTAATTACAATTTTAATCCGATTTTTTAAAATAATTAGACAACTCCTTTTCATCTACAAATAGCTCAGCAGAGCTCATATTTGTTTCGGCAAAAAAAGAAAACACAAGCTGTCAGGAGGCACATCACAAGCTTATAACTGTGAAAACTTAACCCAACAACTGATCTTACTGATAGTACTACTAAATACTAGTAATTAGGCCATGTAAAACCTGGTGATCAAGCTTCTGAAACATGTTAGAGCATAGCCATATATAGCATGTAGCATTGTAGGGCATGGACCTCAAGCCAAGTTTCCAAGAGCATCCTTCCTTACTTACCGTGACAACCTTGCAACGTGTCCATGCCCTAAGCTAGAACACATCAGGGACATGGCTTCCCGCCCATACAATCCCTTCCTTGTGAGCCGGACATGCATCACCGCACACCAAAACTCCGAGCCCTATTCGATATATCGCATCTCATATATACGTCTCCATCCATCCATGAATTTCGCATGCAAAGTTAATTAAACTCTGCCATGGATTCAACTCTATCATGTCTTCTTCGTCCTCTGACACCGATTCGCCTTCGTCGGAATGGAGCGAGAGCTCTTCCGGGAGATCACGGCGGCCTAGGCGGTCGGAGCAGGCCGGCGCGTTCTTCCGGGACATGGAGCAAGAGCGCGGAGACGAGGAGGAGAAACGGTGGTAGGCTGCGCGTGAAGGCTCTGTTCGGCGACGGAGGAGACGGGTTCCGGGCGGTGAAGAGGATCGTGAAGCTCAACTCCGCCATCCAGAACCGGAGCGTCAGGGAGCTGCTGGAGCTGATCGGGGATGAGTGCCAGTATTTCTTCAGTAACCTCCAAGCTGTCAGTGTTTCCGAGATGAGCAGGGTAAATTACATGGAGGATCCTGCTGAAATTTAGTTCTTAAAATTTTCTTAGATAATAAAAGATTTCATTCCTCCGGCCTCTGCTTCCGAAGATACACACAACCTAGTCCTTTAAATAGCTTAGTAAAACATTATGTTAGTTCGCGGTAGTAAGCAAAAGCGGAACAGTTTTGCACAGTTTTTTAATCTAGAAACACCACTTTCGCCTTCTTTTGGCGGAACATAATGTTTTACTAAGCTATCTAAAGGGGGAACAACTCAGCCGTATATCCAAAAGTGGTCCTATTGATAAATTTTAAATTTGAAAAATTTTGGCTGGTTAACAGGCCGAAATTTAAATTTGACCTCCACCTTTTCTTGCCTGCTGCTGCTACCTTCTTTGATTCGGCCTGTCTAGTACATCAGCATTCTGATTTCTGACACATGACATGCTTCACAGAACATGCTCCTGCTTCTCCATGAAATGATGATCCGGCATCAAGTCTCCTTCGTTCTCAAGCCAACGAAGGACCAAGGCTTCGACCTGGGCATCAAATGGTCTCTAGGTTTGTTCAGAACTCCTCTCAGTTAACGTGGCAACCACTGTGTGGCCACTGGATTGCCGATTGCAAAACGGAAGCACTGGATCACGCCGAACAATCTGTGCTTGCAGAATGGAAGGGCAAGAAGCTTCCTTGGGACATAGACTGCAATGTCTCCACGACTCACGTCTACAGTGGCCTATTGCTCATCAGGTGATTCACTAATTCTTGTATCCAAGTACTCTGAATCTGGGTTAATCTTTCGTGTTTACTAAGCAAATTGATATAGGTCTATATGCAATTTAGACTTAGACAGTAGAAGGATGAAGTTTCTAACCAGATCGCATTGTTTTTCTGTTCTCGTAGCCAAGTGAACAAGGCATGTGTGCCACTCCTACAGAGGATTCTTCAGGTCATTCATCAGGCAAGCATGACACTCAATAGTCATAGTGAATCAAATTGCACAGATCCCTAATAATGACTTCGTTTGCGTTAAAAAAAATGCTAAACAACTAAAAATTATGTCTTCCACAACTGCAGAATTTGGACGCGGTAATTTTGACCATCGCAAACAAGTTTCTGCCAGAAGGCACGCTTGATGAGAAGGAGACCAGCAAGATGATCGCATGTGCCATCATTGGTCTAGTGGCCATGGTATTCTTCTACGCCATGTTCAAGAACTTATAGATTCATTAGAACACCAAGATCACATTCACGCTCTGAAGAATTCTGATGTACAGATACCAGAACTCGTAAATGATCAGCACTAGATGCAGGACTAGTGACATGAAACAAGGCTAATGGTAATGCAACATTGTTATGTTTGGCCTCCCGTACTTAACGACTTTACCCATGCGTATAAGCCAGAGCTGAGTAGTTATGGTTACAACACAAACAAGTAACCTTCATGAATAAGGCGAGCAGGAGCCAGAATTAAGAATGAACAGGAGCAGGAGATTGACATTTTGATAACGACCTGAAGTGTATAAATTAGGCATCACCTACAACATTACAAGGTGTACACGTGTCTTTAGCTAGAGGACAGAGTTTAGAAACAAAGGAGAAAGCTGCTTCTTACCATAAAACGCATCTATGGTTGCTGAATCGACATCAAAGTCAAACCAGCTTCCACTTCCTCTATCTGTTGCTTCGGTGCTGCTTCCTATTTAACAAACTACAAATTCGGGATAACCTACCACATGCAACTCTTCTGAGAAGATCAAACTAGACAATATGCAAAACTACCATTTTTTGATTGCTACTGTGAAGAGATTAGCCTACAGCCTTTTCACATAAGTACATCAGTCTGTTGGATACAAAAGGTGCAATAAACAACTTCAGCGAATTTCTGTTGTTTCATCAGTGCCTACCAGGATGTTAGACCAACTAGAGTCCAGTAAGATGTTTCATCTGCAGCCAAAGTTAGACACCCATGTCAGATAAGCAAACTAACACCTCGCGCTAAAAAAAGTAGATCGAGTAGTTAGCAGCACTCAGTATGCCATTACAATACCTAAAGATATCCTTGTGCTAGTTTCACACATTTATATAGACTCCTACTGTGGAACATTAAAATAAGTAGGGAAAGCCAACAAAGGGATGGATGACCTCCCACAACACTAGGCAGAGCAAGCCGGATAAACATGAGAATGTTCTTAGGAGAAAGTCAATAACTAACCAGTTAGATCTTGTTAGGTTGCTTGAAAACGTGGTCTGACAGCAACTCTGAAACACCCAGAGCAGTTATGTTTTCACATCCAAAGAGCTCTTTAAGTTTTGAGTCGCATAATATCATTGTGGGGTTTGATGGATCCTGAAACAAAATCAGCAAACATACGAATGTGATAGTCAATCCATTTATACTTTACACAAACCTAGATTCACACAAGATTACTTAGTAGAAAAACGAGATGGTTGTGTAAGGATTTTTTTTTCTGTTCTGCATACAAGAATAGATCCTAGAAAGTGGTCTCAGTAAGGAAGAGAGCTCATAAATATAAGCAGAGGCAATTTACATGGTATAGTCTTCTTTTATTTAGAAAATGCCAGAAAAATGGCTGTCTTCCCAATCGACCAAATATAAAATATGCCTACCAAGAAATGCCTAACAGTAACTAATGACGACATGGAGAATTGGATATTCGCCCCTCATGGAGCATCTCCATAAACAATTAAAAGAATAAGGAAAACCATATGGTGGTGGGGTTGGGGAGGATCCATCACTTGACACCACATATAAAAGTTTGCAAACAGAGAGCAAACAATAATTTCTATAACATTTCGGGTATATTTTGATTTATCATCCACAACGTCTCATGTGGCAAAATCATTACTACTGTATGGAAACACTAAAGAAAGTGAAAAAGGGGGGACTCTTATGGGGCATGCTTTGCTTATGCTTCACTCTTGTCATAAGTCAAAAGAGAATAGACAATAAACCAACTTGCATATAGAAGAAATATGCAAAATACTTGCATATGGCTGCTCAAGATTTATGTAAAGGTACAATGGTATAGATTGAAAAGCACATTGATCCCACGTACCAGTTCTTAAGTTCAAAAATGAAAATCAAATGGGAATATTACAATCAAAAACTTATATCTAAAAACAACAACCATATGCATCTAGCTGATCAACCACATGCTTTGCTTATGCTTCACTTGTGTCATAGGTCAAAAGAGAACAGACAATCAACCAACTTGCATATAAAAGCAATCTACAAAATACTTGCATATGGTTGCTCAAGATTTATACAATGATACAATAGTATATATTGAAAAGCATATTCACCCCATGTACCAGTTCATCAAATTAAAAATTGAAAAGCACATGGGAATATACACCCAACAACTTATATCTAGAAACAACCACCATATGCACCTAGTTGATCAACCACCAACAACCATGTTGGCAACCAAACCAAATCTAAAAGAGAACAGAAAGTGAGTGATCTGCCAAATAAAAAAATCGACTACAATGTCCAGTCAACAAAATCTGTCATGAATTAGATAGAAAAAACTATATGTACCCAAGCATGGCAACACTGGTCTGAAGCTTAAGGAGAAAGGAGTACAATTATCCATATCTGTGCATTTAAATTTGCTTCACTGTGAGAAAGTAATTCTAGGTTTCTAACATCCTAAAATCAACTAGACGTTAGGTACTAATTTATAACTGAAATGAAGAATTGCTTTCAATTAATTTAGTTTTCCATGACTGGACACAATTAATTTGATACGCCCACTACAAGTTTAATATCAGGAAGAGCATCTTCACACAAGAACAGTATAGCACATCAAGGTTCTGGTAATAATCATCCACTAACCTCTAGATTATTGCTTTTGATGTGGTCCCAAACACGCTTGACAGCCTCGGAATGGGGCATCTCTCTTTCACCAGTTCCAAAAAAGCTAGCAAGAGCATCAGACACGGTAATTGGAAGTTGGTTAGCATCAGTTTCAGCAGGAGAAATGGGTTCAGCATCCACAGGCTTCAGCTTCTTTGAATCTCGATTTGAATCTTCTGCAAGAATTTTTAGCGCATATTCTTACACTAAAGCTTCATTACTTTGGAGAACAAACTACAGAGTGTGAGCAAGGCCTACTTGTTGGCTCGAGTGGTCTTATATGCTTTGCTAAAAGCTTGTTCATCTTGAACATATCGGTGCAATCAGTCTCAAAAACCAAACGTAGCTCATCATTGCATATGATCTTTCTCTTATTGTTTGGGTCCTGCAAGTTGTTCCTGCGAATGTATGCCCAAAGCTGCTTAACAATCTGCAATTGATTCACAATCTCAGGGTTTCTTCCGTGATGTAATCATCAAGACAAGGGAAGACAATAGAAAGGTGGGCCAGTATAACGAACCTCAGTCCTAGCCATGGTTGGTTCACCAACAATAGCTTGCAGCTCAGGCGAAACACCACAGACTTTGTTTAATCCTCCTGGACCACCTCTTCGTTTTACTCCAGTACTGGCACTGATTCACAGACGACCAGAAACAATAAATTCAATGAACAGAGTAACAGACTGGACAACAGTAAAAGATAGCTGAGAACAAGAGAAGGGACACATCTATATCTGCTGTAGTCATAGGAGAAGTACCCCTCCAGATTTCATATCAGGAATATTCTTCCATACGGACAGACTGATGTGTGCTGAATATTGTTATCGTACATACACTGTCATTAGTTTAACGAAGTCAAGTAAAAAGACATAATACGGTTTAAGAGTTTCTTTCAAGTTGTGGAACCAGGGTTTTGACCCTATTGATCTAAAAAATGTTTCTTTCAAGCCCCAGACAGAAACAATAATGGAACGCACCTACAGATCCATTTGTTAAACGCAATGAACATTGGTTAAGCTTCTTAGTTCTACAAGGAGGTTGCTTTGAGAAGCAACCGTTTTGATGGGGATGGCGAAATCCATTTATTAAACGCTCAGAGGCTTTAATTCTACGGGTAAGGTTGACATCAGTACGGCGGTATTCAAAGATTTGCCAAAGTACGTGAGAAGTGATTCCACGAGAGTCCGTGAACATTAAAGATGTAGTACAAGTTGGCATGAACCAATTGAAGTGCTCAGAAGTCAGTTCCTTCCAGTTTACCCCACCCCACTAATCACTCACGGTAATCATGATAAAATATCTCCATCCACCAGAAAGAATTAAAAGCCCCAACACCTACTAGACAGAGAAAAATACTATGTGACCACCAGAAAATGTATGCTTCTAGCCTTTTACATTTAATCCAACCTCAATCCACCAAACAAATCTGAGAAAGGAGCTAACAAACATGTCGTCTACAGGATTTGGAGTATAGCTTCGCGTAGAAGTTAATAGAAAGAACACGATCAGGCGCACCCAACGCAACCATCATCTAATCCAAACCCTAGTACGAAGGGGGAAAAATTGACCAGGAAACGAAGTGTAGGAAGCATCACCTTTCCTTCTTCGACCTCGCGGACGTCGCCCCACGCGGACTCTCTGCCACCGCCCCACGCGGACTCTCCCCCGCCGTGGCCGCATTGGCCGCCGAGGCAGCAGCAGCGGCAGCCGCAGCCATCTGCTGCTGCTGCTGCTGGTACTGCTGCAGCTGAACGAGCCTCTGCAGCTGCGCCCCGCCGGGCTGCGCGTAGCGGAACGACGCGGGGACGTCGTACGGCGAGGCGGGCGGGCTGGCGCGGTGGTGGTGCTGCTGCTGCTGCTGGTACTGCTGCGAGGCGGCGTAGTACGACTGCAGCTGCTGCGGCGACGGGTGCTGCGAGAAGAAATGGGGCGCGCCGGCGGGTGCGAGCGCGGAGGCCGTGGCGGCGGTGGTGGAGAAGTGGGGCTGCGAAGCCTGGAGCGAAGCAGGGGCAAAAGGGTCCTTCCGCGAGCCGGGGGCCGGGGCGGGGGAGAGGAGCGCGACGAGGATGTCACGGATGAGCGGCGCCCTGGGAGCGAGGTCGACGCCGAGCTGCGCCTCCAGCTGCCGCACCACGGCCTCGGCCGATATCCCGCCAGCGGCGCCGCCGGGGAGCGCCGCGGCCTGGCGGACAAAGGACTCCACGTAGCGGGCGAGCTCCTGGTCGGACACCATCGGGTTGCGGGGACGCGGCGGCGATGGCGGCGGCGGTTGCGACGCCTCGTGGTCGTCTTTTTGAAAAAAAATTGGAACGGGGAATCGCTCCGCTTCGGGGTCGGGTGCGCGTTTTGTTTGGGGGGCTGGTTTGGCAGGCTCGCGGTGGTTCGGGGGCTCAGCGCTCCTGTTCTCTTCTGCTTTTGTGGCGTCTGCGATGGGGATAGACGAGGGGAGGGGCGCTTTTATCGTTTTAGCCCCTCACTTTCACGAGTATTACATATTAGTCCCCTGTAGACCACTGGAACTAGGAAGACTCATTGCAGATAGATGAGGTGCGTTTTTTTTATTTAGCTCCTCGTTTTCTAGATTATTACGGAAGGTTCTTGTGGACCAGTGGGACTTGGAAGAAGATGGTCCGAGGAGTGGACTCTGGTAGTATGCATTCTAGAAGAGCTGGACAAGAATTTTGCCTTTTAACGTCCATAGTTATTCAGCGTCTATCAAACCAAACTTACACGGTGATGTTTCTCAATACTTTTTGTCTGCCACGCGGGTAAATTGGTGTAAGAATATCTTAGAAATGGATTTCTACGAGCGCATTCCACAATAGTTCACAGCTAAGTGGTGCCGCACAATGACATTACCGTTTACCACTAGATAGTAAGCGGAGTCGAAGAAAAAATCTGATTATTTGATACTTTCTCTGTCCACAAATGTAAGATGCGCACGCTTTCCAAAATTTATCTTTAACTAAGAATTTGTTCAATAATATATAGATTACGTGATACAAAATTGATACCATTGGAAAAGCTTTTTAATACGAATCCAACGATATTAATTTTGTATCATAAAACCCACATATTATTGAAAAAAATTAATCAAAGATAAATTTTAGAAAACTTAATTTTATATCATGTAACCACATATTATTGAACAAACTTTTAATGAAAGATTAGTTTTAAGAAGCATATGCCTTGTTGGAAAAGGTAGGAAGTAAAATGACCGGAGAATATCTATAAGCTATTTTATAATTTGCTGGAGTCTAAAGACTTGTTGAGAACTTAGAGAAATTTTACCCATAATTATTCTAGAAATACTTTATGAAAAAGTGGACTTTGTATTGGCACGGGGCCTAGAGATATTGAGTTTTTTAACCAGTCTAGTATTCATGCTCAACCTAACTTGTAGGTATAAGATGATTCTAATTGATTTATTCGCTGGTCGAATATCTTGTGCAGGTACACCTTTCTAAAAATTTGATTTCACGATCATATCGATTACTTTGCCAATGGTCAAGTCGTATACACCAATTTAGTTCTTCTTCGTATCTTGTCTCAACCCAGCATTTGTGGCGGCGACAACCCGTAAGAACTTTTAATAGTCAAAACAAACAATTTAACATGATGTTTGTCTACATATGGTGAGATCTACGGATAGAATGTAACCATCGAGCCATCGACAAAGCTCTAACCTACTTTTTAACCCAACATTTTAGAGGATGGTCACCCCACTTAAGTTAAAATAAAATAAAAGACACTTTGGGTTTTAAATCTAAAGCAATAACTCAAGGTCCAAACCGAAAAAGGAACCTCCAAAAAAAGGAAGGCTTGGCAGTGAGAAGACACTCCACCCCCTCTCAAGTGGGTCCGGATCTCCTAGAGTTGGGTTTGGGGTTAACTCCACCTGGTGGAGTTGTGCAAATCACAACCTTCTATTTTCTCCTAAAGTTTGGATCAGTCCACGTAACAAGCACATTAATTAATTGTGTCGTAGATACAAGTCTAGACAGTAAACTTATGGCACCCCCAAACGGCTACAGCGACCGTCGGCGGTGCACGAGGCGTACGAGCGAGTATGACCCTCCGGTTGTTCATCGAGGTGAAGCACGAGACACGTACGACGGAGTGAAACTCGAGCCGTGTACGAGGAGATGAAACCCAAGTCGTGTCCGACGAGGTGAAAGTCACCTTTGCATTGAAGTGTAGAATTAGGGTTTACAAGAATTCCCCCCTCCCCCTCCTCTCTACCCCTAGGGGGGTATTTATAGGGTTTGAGGATGGAAAATGTGATATTACAATTTTGCCTTGACACGAGAGGGACTTTTACAAGGGCATTATGGTCATTTCCTTATCCCCAGAGGATATTGGGAGAATATTTCCGAGCATCTTCGGGGAATATTCTTTGGCATCTTTGGAAGAAATCGTAAACACATCGAGACGGTCCTTGCCGACGTCTTCGCAGACCTTGATGGTGACGGACGTCGGGATGGTCCTTGATGACATCGATGTAGTCCTCGTCGGTGAAGGACATCGAGGTGGCCCTTGACGCTTGTCGTCGCAGACCTTGATGGTGACGGACGTCGGGATGGTCCTTGATGACATCGACGTAGTCCTCGTCGGTGAAGGACATCGAGGTGGCCCTTGACGCTTGTCATCGTGGACCCTGATGGTGACGGACGCTAGGGCGGTCCTTGGTGATGTCGGTGTAGTCCTTGTTTTAGCGTCGTCGGCGTGGACTTTGACGATGTTGGACGTCGAGGTTGCCCTCGGCGGTGTCGGCGTAGTCCGTGATGACGGCGAAGACTATGGCTACCCTTGACGGTGTCAGTCTGGTCCTTGACAGCGCATGCGGAAGACTTTGAAAACGGGCTAGCGCGGGGACCCCTACCCCAACAGTAGCCCCTCGACGATTCGAGCGATTGGGTGACGAACGCCCGGACCGGCGCACCGATTCCTGAGGGGTCGGCGCGCGATCCGAGCTTGTCAGGGATGTATGGACGGTTCAAAGCTTGAAACCGTCTGCACGAATAGATGAAGCAAGGCTAGTTGATACTCTGCTGCCGCGGTATCAAAAACTGCAGATTTTCTTGCCGCGGCAGAAAAGTGGCAGTGTCGGGGACGGAGTTTGGCAGCTCCGATTGTCGAACGGTTTTCATGGCTGTGAGCAGGAGGCCAAACTCTATGTCTCCAGAAAGTTTGAGCCAATTCCGAGAAAGTCGACGAAATGACTAGTGGAAATCCCGGCTCGAAATCGAAGATTTTGAAAACGGCACCTCGGCAAAAGTGTTCGGCAGAAGCTGGGATCAAGGTAGCAAGTCCTCGACTCAAGCTAACCAGGGAATAAGAATCACCCAAATCGGAGTCCGGGTGAAGGAGATCTGCCCTCCGCAAGATCCGAAAAAGTAACAAAAAACTTCCAGAGCCGAAAAGTCCTATTTTGAAGCCAAAATTTGAGGGTCAAGATGTGTACAGGTGTATACATGTGTAGAAATTTCGGATGCGCCTCGTCGTTAGTTTCGATTTGAGTGGTCGTGGACCCAAAACGGACTTCGTATGAGAAAGTTACGGCCGATTTTCCAAAACCTCTCAGACTAGAGCTGGAATTGAAGAGAGGTTGTCCGGTTTAAACCGCCCTGGGGCTAGTTTAAACCAGCATAGTCAGCTCCGAGAAGATATTTTCGCCTCCGGTTTAAACCAGCATAGCCAGCTCCGAGAAGATATTTTCGCCTCCGGTTTAAACCGGCCTGGCCCGGTTTAAACCGGCATAGTCGGTTCCGAGAAGATATTTTCGCCTCCGGTTTAAACCGGCCTGGGCTCGATTTAAACCGGCATAGTCAGTTCTGGCGGGATATAAAGCCACCGATGCATTTTTCTCTCTCTCACCCTCACTCTCCCCCAGCTCTCCTTCGTGCCTGCGCTGCCCTGCTCCCGCCGTCGCCGTCGAGCTCCGGGCCGACGGGCCGCCTTGGGCCGCCGTGCTGCCGTCGCCTCGCCCCCGCCCGCTCGTCGGCACCCTCCTGCCGGCGCTACCCGCGCCGCGCCCCAGCTACCCGCCGCCGTTCTCGTGGAGCCGGCCGCGGGGTTGCGCGCGGGGTGGAGCGGTTTGACCGCTCAGGAGGAGCGGTCTGACCGGTGGAGTCGCGCGGTCTGACCGGCCGAGGGCAACGGTCTAACCGGCGGGGTCGACCGCGGAGTCGCGCGGGGTCACGCGGGGTGGAGCGGTCTGACCGGCCCTTGGCTGCGGTCTGACCGGCGGGGTCGCCCCGGAGTTGCACGGAGTCGCGCGGGGTGGAGCGGTCTGAACGAGAGCACAGCCCCCACATGGTCGCGGCAGAGCTCCGGCGATATCCGCACGGGGCGCAGGGATGTCCCCGCAGGGCCCCGTAGCGTTGGGCTTGGAAGATCTTCGTGAATCTGGCGTCTTCGACGAGCATCAACGGCTACAGTCGACAACAGCACGCACACATGGGATGTATCAGATGTGATGATGTACTGATCATTTTGCTTTAGCATGTGGATTCCTACTTGGCTTCATTTTTTTCTTGCATGATTGTTTGTCTTGCGGCAACAACGCGCTCCTCGCTCAGTCACGCGGTGGACGTCACGGCACGCATGGTGCCCGTCGGCTTAGCCCCATGGGTGTCATGCGTGCGGTGCGTGTCGAGGCTCGTATGGTGCCCGCCAGCCTTGTCCCGTGGGTGCCGTGCACGCGGAGCGCGCTGAGGCGCATACAGTGCCCGCCAGCTTGGTCCTATGGACGTCGCGCGCGCGGAGCATGTCGGGGAGTGTACGGTTCCCGCCGGCCTTGTCCCGTGGGCGCCGTGCGCGCAGAGCATGTCGGGGCTCGTACGGTGCCCGCCGGCCTTGTCCCGTGGGCGCCGTGCGCGCGGGGCGTGTCGAACACCGGACGAAGCATTTTGACGTCGACGGCGACGCTTGCGAAGCATGGTGCTGTCGGCATGTTGACATCGGGAGAGCATGTCGATATTGATGAGGCATGTCCACGTCGGTGGAGTATGCTGGCGCCGAGGAGCGTGTCGATGGTGGACAGAGTATATTCACATTGATGGAGTATGCCAACACCGAGAAAACACATCCACACCGGCGGGGTGTGTCGGCACCGAGGAGTACATCCACACCGGCGGAGTGTCGGCGTCGGACGGAGCATGTCCGTGATAGCCGAGTATGTCAACGCCGAGGAGTACGAGCACGCCAGCGGAATATCGATGTCGGATAGAGCATATCCGTGACAGCGGAGTGCCGACGTCGAACGGAGCATGTCTGTGACGGCCGAGTATGTCAACACCAAGGAGTACGTCCACACCGGCGGAGTGTATCGGCACCGAGGAGTACATCCACACCAGCGGAGTGTCGGCGTCGAACGGAGCATGTCCGTGACGGTGGGGTGCTGACGTCGGACGGAGCATGTCCGTGATAGCCGAGTATGTCAACACCGAGGAACGTGTTGATGCTGAGGAATATGTCGACTTCGGACGGAGCATGTCCGTGATGGCGGAGTGCGTCGAGGTCGAGGGGTGTGTCCGCGCCGGATGGAAGACGTCGATGCTGGGCCGGGTGTCGATGCTGCGCGAGACGTGTCGATGCCGCGCAAGGCCTGTCAACGTCGAGCGGAGTGATGACGCTGGGCGCTTGGCTTTATTTCTGGGGAGCCCCTTGTCCAGATGGTGCCATCACCACGCGATGTCGATGTTGCACTAATGCGGACGTTGAGTCCGCGTGCTCCAATTTTGGGTTTGCGTACGGGCGAGCCCCTTGCTGAAATGGGGCTGAGCGTGAAAGGTGATGAGGCACACACAGACCGTGCCCGTGGAGGGCGTTGAGGCACCTGTGGTACCTTAGCCGCGGATGTCGTTGGAGCGTACTGTGGTACTTTAGCCGCGGATGGCGTCGGAGCGTACTGTGGTACTTTGCCGAGACGTCTGTGGTGTCACGCACGTGCATGCCTGGCGCCGAGCGCGAAGTCCGGTACCTGCAAGGTGTGTGTACTTTTTGCGTGAATTTTTACGCGGCGTGCTCCGGCGGGATTATTAAGCCATCGAGTCGGAGGAGATAGTGTGTTTCGAGGTGTGCAGCACCCTGCCTCCCAACGGAAAAACCTAGCGCTCGAGGACATGGCTGAGAACGCTTGTGGCCTTCCCTAACCATAACCTTCGATGCCCCAAGGCGTAGCAAGGAGTGCATCGATGCTTCTCCTGGCATGGGCATGGGCACTTCACATGCGACGGGGACCAATAATTAGCATGCAATTGCTACAGCCATTTAGTGTATGATGACAACAACGCATGACATTCGATGGTGGCAAACACTTGGCGCTCGATGGCGACAAACAATCGGTCACTCGATGGCGACAAACACATGACACTCGATGGTGGCAAACACTTGGCGCTCGATGGCGCGAGTAAGAACATTTCTGCCTTACTCGAACGTATATATGCCTGTTTTGACGTCGCTGGGAGCTTACCGTCGCACGACCCCGGAGGGAAGAGACACTCTATCCGGGACGGAGGTGGCTCGACATCGCGGGGAGCTTACCCTCGCGCGACCCCGGAGGGAAGGGACACTCTATCCCGGATGGAGGTGGCTCGACATCGCGGGGAACTTACCGTCTCGCGACCCCGGAGGGAAGGGACACTCTATCCCGGATGGAGGTGGTTCAACATCGCGGGGAGCTTACCGTCACAGGAGCTTGATGCCATGTCGATGCGTTAAGCCCTTCGCTGAGACAAAGTTGTTTACACTTGTGGATGAAGTGTGGTGACACTGATATAGATATCTGCTGCTGACATGCTTGGTCGAAGCGGGATGAGCAACACGAACGTGCATGACAGATGTCGATGATGATCCCGTGCAGTGTTGACGACGATAGGAGCGAAGGACGCACAGTCTGAAGTGGAAGGTGGTCACCCGGACGATGAGGTCGCGTGATGTCACCGAGGGCGAGCATGCTCGTCTGCACGTTCGAACACAAGCTCGCAGGCGGCGTAACCATGCCCCGACAATGTTGACATCGGGCTAGAGCGATGTTACCATGGACAGCCGTTGAGACCACCAAGTCTGAACCTGTGTGACTGTCGATGACGTCGAACTTGCGTGATGTCGCCAAGGGTGGGGCGGAGGACACTTAAGTCCGAGCGTACATACGGGCAATGTTGACGACGAGTCCCTGGTGCTGCCGAGGGTGGGCGCGGAGGACGCCAAGCCTGAGAGCGAGGACGAGGGCGATGTCAATGACACGTCCCTTGCATCGCGGAGGGCGGGCGAGGAGGACGCTAAGTCTGAGAGCGCGGATGAGTGCAATGTCGACGACACGTCCCTAGCGTTGCCGAGCCTGAGAGCGCGCGTGGAGGCGATGTCAGTGGCGAGCGTCACCGAGGACGGGCGCAGAGGATGCCAAGCCCGAGGGCGCACGTGAGGGCGACAAGCCTCTAGTGTTGCCGAGGGCGGACGCGGAGGACGCCAAGTCCGAGAGCGTGCGTGAGGCAATGTCGACGACGCATCCCTAGCCTCGCCGAGCCCCTGCTATCGCCGAGGGCGGGCACGGAGGACAACGAGTCCAAGAGCGCGCGTGGAGGCGATGTCAGCGGCGAGCGTCGCCGAGGGCGATGACAATGACAAGTCCCTGCTGTCGCCGAGGGCGGGCGCGCAGGACGACGAGTCCAAGAGCGCGCGTGGAGGCGATGTCAGCGGCGAGCGTCGCCGAGGGCGATGACAATGACAAGCCCCTGCTGTCACCGAGAGTGGGCGCGGAGGATGCCAAGTCCGAGAGCGCGCGTGAGGGTGATGTCAATAACAAGCCCCTGGTGTCAGCAGTGCTTGTGGAGAGGTCGCGTGCATTGCGGTTGCCGACGTCGTTCTCGAGCTTCTCCTCGACATCATCCTAGTTGACATGGCTTTTCGCTCGGATCCCCACGGTCGGCGCCAATTGTCGTAGATACTAGTCTAGATAGTAAACTTATGGCACCCCCAAACAGCTACAGTGACCGTCGGCGGTGCACGAGGAGTACGAGCGAGTATGACCCTCCGGTTGTTTGTCGAGGTGAAGCACGAGACACGTACGACGGAGTGAAACTCGAGCCGAGTACGAGGAGATGAAACCCAAGTCGTGTCCGACGAGGTGAAAGTCACCTTTGCATTGAAGTGTAGAATTAGGGTTTACAAGAATTCCCCCCTCCCCCCCTCCTTTCTACCCCTAGGGGGATATTTATAGGGTTTGAGGATGGAAAATGTGAGATTACAATTTTGCCCTGACACGAGAGGGACTTTTACAAGGGCATTATGGTCATTTCCTTATCCCCAGAGGATATTGGGAGAATATTACCAGGCATCTTCGGGGAATATTCTTTGGTATCTTTGGAAGAAATCGTAAACACGTCGAGACGGTCCTTGCCGACGTCTTCGCAGACCTTGATGGTGACGGACGTCGGGATGGTCCTTGATGACATCGACGTAGTCCTCGTCGGTGAAGGACATCGAGGTGGTGACATCCTGGTTAATAGGATTGATAGACTACTCATATCAACAAGGTGCACCTTCTTTTCCGGAAGCTCATCTCCAAAGAACCTCTGGGTTAAGCGTGCTTGGTTTGGAACAATTTGGGGATGGGTGACCGACCGGAAAGTTCTTCCCGGGTGCGCACGAGTGAGGACAAAGTGCGCAGGAAAGACTAGTGTTGGTTTGTGAGGCCAGTCTGGATCCCAGGTGATAGCCAGGCGTAACGACCGCCGGTCCGGGTGAGAGGCCGGGGTGTTACAGAATTGGTATCAGAGCCGACCCTCGCGGTTACATGGGCGTGTGCGGGTCAGGGGCGCGGACATGTGGCGCATGGCGCGTGTGGCCCGTCGTGGCACACGGCATGGCACATGTGCCGGCACTGGACGCACAGACGTGTGCCAAGAGGGAACATTCCTGTTGGGCCGACGAGGACGTCGGATCCTTTTAGGGGGGGTGTATGTGACATCCTGGTTAATAGGATTGATAGACTACTCATATCAACAAGGTGCACCTTCTTTTCCGGAAGCTCATCTCCAATGGTGACGGACGTCGGGATAGTCCTTGATGACATCGACGTAGTCCTCATCGGTGAAGGGCATCGAGGTGGCTCTTGACGTTTGCCGTCGCAGACCTTGATGGTGACGGACGTCGGGATGGTCCTTGATGACATCGACGTAGTCCTCGTCGGTGAAGGACATCGAGGTGGCCCTTGACGCTTGTCGTCGTGGACCCTGATGGTGACGGACGCTAGGGCGGTCCTTGGTGATATCGGTGTAGTCCTTGTTTTGGCGTCGTCGGCGTGGACTTCGACGATGTTGGACATCGAGGTTGCCCTCGGCGGTGTCAACGTAGTCCGTGATGACGGCGAAGACTGTGGCTGCCCCTAACGGTGTCAGTCTGGTCCTTGACAGCGCATGCGAAAGACTTTGAAAACGGGCTAGCACGGGGACCCCTACCCCCAACAAATTGACTTACTTGAGGATTTGGAGGAAAATTAACATTACCCTTTAAATATTCCCTCCGAAACCTGATTACGCTCCTTCCAAAATGCTGGTTCGCTCTTTTCCCTGCACAACAGAAGAGGCAAACCAGATAATACGTCTTGTTTTTCCCCGAATCTCATTTTGCATGCTGCTAGTACATCCATTCCAAAATGTTGGAATGAACTAATTGGTTTGCTCTGTTTGTTTGAGATTAATTAGTTTGCTCTTGACGATACATCCGATATTTTTCCCCTTTACATATTTATTTGCATGGTCTATCAGCAATACGAAACTTTGTTACAGAGCAAGAACCAAGAATTGATTGGTATATGTTTTCTTGTCTGCTATCCATTCATAGAATCTCATGTTGGTAATGGCGCAGACCTCTGCCATGGGACACGACGAGGCCACATCGCCGGCGCAGGTCGCAAAGAGACGGCGGGAAACGGATATTCTTGCTGCCTTCGCCGGCGAAGCACGGTTTGCTGAAGTGAATCGGCGGTGACGAGAAGGTGAAAATTCTCGCCGGGTTTCTCAGTTTCAAGCTCAAGAACAGTACACGCAGATGAGTTGACGTTGGGCTGAGACGGGATATTGCTCTTACGTGGATTGATCTGAGCCTTAGAAGAAAACAAAAGGCTGCGATTTGCACAACTCCGCTGTGTGGAGTAAACGCCAACTCCAGAGGATCCGGACCCGTCCGGTCAGCAGAATTGTGCACCGAAGCCCCGAAACGGTACCACCACGGTCCACAGCCCCCGAGCTATCCCCTGCAAGAAGCAACCTCCCCCTGCACCTGGTCCACCTGCGCCGCGCGCGCGGTACCCGCACCCCGCCCCAGTGGTTGCTCGACCCCACCTGTCTGCCAGTGTCTGCGCTCTGGAACGCGGGCGCGTCTCCTCGACGTGCCTCTGCCGTGCCACAGCAACATCTGCCGTTCGTGGCTTCGTCTCCGTTCCCTCCTGCAGAAAAACGAACGAGTGCGTTCATGCTCCGTGGCGTCTAACGCCCAGCCGCGAAGCTAGGCGGAGGCGGCCGCGCGCCACCAGAGGGCATGCACTCTTGCGAGTACAGCTCGAATCCTCAGGTACGTGCATGTTTGTTTGGCGTCCCCGACGACGGGAACGGGCGCCGGAAGCGGTGGCGCGCGCCTTGTCTTACCAATGCGGACTAACTACGTACCTGGCCGCTGAGTTCACCGGCCACGCGCGACGTCGGCTTCAAGGCCGCCGGTCTGGCCGTCATCCGCAGCGGCCTGTCGCCGGACTTCCGCAGCTGGAGGGAGCAGAGCGGAGCAGGTTTGGTGCAAGGCTGCGAGCGCAGCTCCGGTCACGTGCCGGGTACGCGCGCGGCGGTTGCGGTAATAAGGCCGCGTCGCTTTTTACCTGTTCGCCTGCTGCGTTACCCGTTTCTACTACCTGGCGCGCTGTAACTCTGCGCGGCCGCATCAATTGCGCATTATGCATGTATGCGAGGAGAAGCAGCATCCAAGGAGAAGGAACACCACGCTGCATGCTCGATCGTCGAGTTGATGGTAAATTTGATGCTGACCTGGGTTCTGGTGAATGGTGATGCTGTGCGCAATGCGACGTCGTAATCTGGAAAGATGAAGATAGCGAGGAGTAGATCGTAGCTAGGAGAAACTTGGTTGACTTTAGCACATGGATACATGTTCATCCACGCATCAACTTTTCGGAGGGGCAGATGAGCTGAAGTGCTCCTTAGAATTTTTATCATTTTTTCGCTCCCTTGTTATCTTGACGGGTTGTGTTGGCCTCGAGAGCAAAAGTTACAACACTTTGATAGCTTTTTTATTTTACGATTGTAAGAAAGACGTATAGACGCACACATATCACTAGACATATATACCATACGTATACATCTATATGAGTACATCCTTTAACTATATGCTATAATTGAAAAAGTTCGGAGATAAATCCACAAATCTCGCTAGAAACCTACTGAATATATATGTATGTGTAAATATAAGTATCAGAATTTAAAGTCTGGTAGGTGAAGTCACATTTGGCTCTCGTTTGTTGTAATGCCAAAGATACGTAAAAGATTGTTTCTTTATCTCTATTTCATTCTTGGAGCTAAACTTTGCAAAATCTAAGCAGACTTGGCCACTGAATTCTGAACCCGACATTTGTTTTCGTTTCCATGTACCAGCACTACTTTTGCGCGCAGTGCAAATGGTAGAAGAATTTTTTTGCCGTAGAAACTGGTTGTTGCCACCAGCTCGCACGCTGCCATGCCAGGCCAAGTCTTGGTCTACGGTCCTGCCTGCCTACTGCCATGCTCCTTTTGCTTTTCTCGCCTCCTTTTCCCCTCCCTTTTCCCATGTTCCGAGGCGAGCAATTCTAGGATTCAGAATTTCATACATCGGAGACGTCGATGCAATCATTGGGGCACAGCCCATAGCCACTTGTACTTATTAGGGAGTAACAATTTTCTCAAGCAAATTGTTTATGTGAAAAAAAGAACAAATTTTTTCAAGCAAATTTGTTGCAGCACGTACGCGTCAGGGAAAACACATTCTTTGAACGGTAGCCAGGGCACTACAAATACGAGTCGTGTTTCAGGGCAAAGTTGATTCGCGGTCAAATGTAAGACTCTGACGGTGTCACCTCAGCGGCGCAGATGGGTTGGCCATCGGCTTTTATTGGTTACCAAACAGAGGCGCTGTGGAGGCCTGCAAAAGAAGGTTCGGTTTTCCTGTGTTTGTTCCAAAACTCCCATCGTGTCTATCAATTCCAGAGAGGAGATAGGCGGTGGTGGCGGGGCCTGGGGTTGAGGCGGAGCGCGCAGGCGCAGCTCGGGTCGGTTGCAGGGCCGGGCCCCGGAGGAGGTGGTTTACAGATAAATTTCTACTCCGTTTTTTAGGATTCTTTGGAACATTGGTTAGGCTACGCACTCGGTTATCCAAGACTACTACCTATAACAATATGTCTGTGATGGCTGGGCCGCGCTGTGGGTCTAATTGGTAAGAATGAGATGCAATGCATCACTCTTCTGTCCTTGCTGCAAATTGTAAACATGTTGTGCGATTTGTCGAGTTCTTAGCACGTCTGGTTCTCCAGCAACGAAGTATGTGTATGAGGTCACCGAAAAGTGCAACCCACATGTGGATTTTTATTGATCGTGGCAGCGGCAAGTAGATTTCGTCGACCGTATCTATTGTATCTCAGTTGTTGTGTTGTTCGTCATAAACAAATTAGAGGAGATCTATTTGAACCAACCTCATCGTGATGTTTGTTTTCATTGTAGGTGTTGTCACCATTATTTAAATGAGTCAGCCTGATAAAACCAATAACAGGTAGAAAAAATCTGGTAGAGAACAACTTGCTAGAGAAAACAAAAATCAAAAAAGTTAAAGAAACCACAAAAATCCACAACTATTGGTGCAAATCAATAGGTCCCTCTCACCCACTCAACTCCGACCAGAACGTGGAAGAGTGGAGAGGGACTAGTTACTAGCAAACGAAAGTACGTTTCCGACGAGTGGGGTTTGTGACTTTACTGTGGATATTAGTTTGATAATTATCAGCTACTTCTTTTGTTCCAAAATAGATGAGCTTTCGACTTTACATGGTTTTTAATGTACAATTTTGACTGATATTTTTATATTTTGTGTGAATATGTAAGTAAACTATTAGAAAAAATTTGCAAAGCTATTTTTAATGATAGTTCTAGTGATATCATTTTCACCTCACCAATCTAAATAGTTTTTATTAGTTAGTCCATCCGTTCTATAATACTTTTCATTCTAGCTTTCTAATTTTGTTTCAGATACTCCATTTTAATTTACATCAGTTTTTCCTTTGTATACCTCTTCATTTGGCTATTTCCAAGATCATTTATTAGAGCAACGCACAACATCCAGGAGTAATAAGTGGCATAGCCAAGGTACTTAATCCAGTCTTTTCAAAAGGTGTTTTGGTGAAAGTGTAAGATGCCAAAATGATATATATTGTGGAATGGAAGAGGCAATTGCTGAGGATCGAGAAGTTTGATCATAAGCTTTCTAAAGCGTCATCTATTTTAAAACAGAAGTAGTATATTAATAGAGTAACATGAAATAATTTACAGTGTAGGGCAATTAATTATGTGCTACGAGAAAAAATAATATAAATAACATATATGAGTTTGTTGGAATTCAAAAGACCTTAACCATCCATAAAATCATATCCGATGACCTACAAATTAGGTTGGGCTTCTACAAATTAGCTCATAATTGTATATTTAAGAGAGAGTTAATCCTTACAATTGATCATCTGTTCTATTTTTCCTTCCCACGCCTAGCTCCCATGGCCCGCTCTAAATGCCCCACATCAATAACCAATAGAGATGATACACTTCAATAGATATTCTTAGATAATATATATCTAGTGTAATATATATTAGAAAATGCACATTGCATGTATCCGATTACTAGTGAGTATAAAATGACTAGGTGAAAATAAACGACTTCCGAACTTTGCTAATCCTTTTGCGCTCTCACAACTTAACCATCATTCCATCTGAATAATCAAAATTCAGATCACAAATTAACAAAGTTACTCCTACTCCACTTCACCTAAATAAGAAGTAAATTCTGTTAAAGTGTGGATGTTACATATGCCTGCGGCAGAGCAGACAAACAGTTAAGCAGGCAGCATCGATACTTCCAATCTCGTGCTTCGACTTCAAGTCTTTAACACATTCAATACAGCTCATTTCACCTGCCCTAGCTACGACCGTCCCCTCCATTTTCTTCCCTGCCTTTTCTTTTCGTGTAGTGCTAATTTTTTCGTTTTTGTCTCTAGTGTTTAAAGATGAAAACTTGCAGAAACAAAATTTGTGTTGGGTTTCCACGGACACCGCAAGTAGAGATGAAGGGATAACATCCTGTGCAGTGGCCGACGTGGACGCATCTACACCCATGGCTTGCAGATTGGCTCCGGTTGGAGTTGAGTTAACCTGTCATTTTATCCCAGAGCTCCATCTCCTGAATAAAAGGATATGTTTTTCGACGTTCTGGCTCACTGGACTGCCTTCTTAGGCACTAACTGCTTCAAATGCAGAAATTTCAAATGAAGCTTGGAACACGAAAAAAAAATATGTATTTGAAATAGTTTACTATTATGTATTCTGGAAACTGGATGTTAAATTCTCTGCAAAAATATAGCACTACAGGAGAGACACCATAGCATGGTCTCTTCGAAGACACGAGCCTGATAAAGCCGCAGATTTTTCGAAGATTTTTTTTCCTCACTCCAAGGAAACTACTCTTTGATGTAGCTGAGTCGATTTCTGGGGCAGTCATAAGCCATAGGTGTCATCATCTATGTGTGCTTGCTCGTAGTTGTAAGGCCAGACTAGAAATCATATCACCTTCACCCGACCTCACCATGGAAGGAGGAGTACCACTCCATGGGCGAGCCCTGAGGGCCTCATGGCAAGTTGCCTTATCTGCCACGTAGGACGGCGGCGGGCCCCACGGAAGGGCCGGCCCGTTGGCCACCATGGCTCCTATATAGCCTTCCTCCACCCTATCCTCCTTCCCTCCAGCCTCCTCTCCTTCGCACGTATTTCCCATACGTGCGGAACACACCGTTCATCCTTCCCCAGCTCCTCCTCCCGTCTGCTGAAGAGAACAGGTACATCATACATACACTTCTCCATTTCTCTGGCAGCTTCATGCTTCAACGTTCAGAAAAGAAAGCAGTTTCGTGCGTTAAATGTGTACCTAGTTACTTACTGGTTGATCATGCGTATGAAAATTCCAGTTATATATACCGATGTTGTTAGAGACTTGGAGTAGCCGAAATTTGCAAATAAATCTGTTGAAGTATGTCTTTGGGAAGAAACATGAGAAGCTTATGTTTTGTTCTCCAGTTTCTATCACTGTGATCCGATTAGCCTGTTTTCTGAATATTTTCGTGTGGATAAGTACGTGGTATCGTGCCACGTCAGGGCTTGCGCGCAGCTTAATCTTCGAGGATCGATTAGAATACTCATAGTTCCCTTGAGAAGCGAACTGTCCTAAGTGTTGATTAGCTCTTCTGCATGAGTAGTCAAGTACTCCTCGTCTTCTTATTTTGAAAGAGAGCAAGAAGACTGTTATACTTAGCCTCCTATAGTTCATAAGGAACATGAATTGTTTTCTTAGAGGAACACCAAAAAAGAACACTTTCAGAAAGGAAGAAATTTTTTTAAAGGGCGTTAATGGCTAATGGGCCGTTGATTTAACATGAAAATGGGTTTATAAATCCAACCGGCTAGGCACAGTATATTCTTGAATTTAACCACAGAGCCCGTGCTTTCTTTCTTCTTATTCTCCGCATCGCAGCAAGATGGATTACGTGTATGGGCCTGGTCGGAACCACCTATTCGTCCCCGGGCCGGTGAACATCCCGGACCCGGTGATCCGCGCCATGAGCCGGCAGAACGAGGACTACCGCTCGCCCGCCGTTCCCGCCCTCACCAAGACCCTCCTCGAGGACGTCAAGAAGATCTTCAAGACCACCACCGGCACCCCCTTCCTCTTCCCCACCACCGGTACCCATCGAACACTGTAAATTGCGCTTGTGCGCACGGTTCTTGCATGCCTACATGGTTTTCTGAATGGTGGCCGGTGGGTGCAGGGACCGGGGCGTGGGAGAGCGCGCTGACGAACACGCTGTCGCCGGGGGACCGGATCGTGTCCTTCTCGCTCGGGCAGTTCAGCCTGCTGTGGATCGACCAGCAGCAGCGCCTCAACTTCAACGTGGACGTGGTGGAGAGCGAGTGGGGCCACGGCGCCGACCTCGCGGCCCTCGAGTCCAAGCTCCGCCAGGACCCCGCCCACACCATCAAGGCCGTCTGCATCGTCCACAACGAGACCGCCACCGGCGTCACCAACAACCTCTCCGCCGTCCGCAAGCTCCTCGGTCCGTGCTGTTGCTAGCTCTTGATTCACATGTACACGCACGACGCAAGTTCTTGAGGTGGTGACATGCATTCACGTATGGATGGATGCAGACGCGTACAGGCACCCGGCGCTGCTGCTGGTGGACGGGGTGTCATCGATCTGCGCGCTGGACTTCCGCATGGACGAGTGGGGGGTGGACGTTGCGCTGACGGGGTCGCAGAAGGCGCTGTCGCTGCCGACGGGGCTGGGGATCGTGTGCGCGAGCCCCAAGGCGCTGGAGGCCAGCAAGACGGCCAAGTCGGTGCGGGTCTTCTTCGACTGGAAGGACTACCTCAAGTTCTACAAGATGGGCACCTACTGGCCCTACACCCCTTCCATCCAGCTCCTCTACGGCCTCCGCGCCGGCCTCGACCTCATCTTCGAGGAAGGCCTCGACAATGTCATCAAGAGGCACACCCGCCTCGGCACCGCCACGAGGTACTGCAGCTTTCAGTACAAGTTTTTGTGTGTTGTCTACTTGTCTGTGAGAACTGACGCATGCACGTTGCTTGTTGCAGGATGGCGGTGGAGGCGTGGGGGCTCAAGAACTGCACCCAGAAGGAGGAGTGGTTCAGCGACACGGTCACCGCCGTCGTCGTGCCGCCGTATATCGACAGCTCCGAGATCGTCAAGCACGCGTGGAAGCGGTACAACCTCAGCTTGGGACTCGGCCTCAACAAGGTCGCCGGCAAGGTCTTTAGGATTGGCCACCTCGGCAACCTCAATGAGGTACGTACGTCGTAGAACAAAAATGTTTTATGACTTGTTGCAACGGGTTGCAATTCGAAGCAACGATCAATGCGTGTGTTCTGCTGCAGCTGCAACTGCTGGGATGCCTGAGCGGGGTGGAGATGGTGCTCAAGGACATCGGGTACCCGGTGAAGCTCGGCAGCGGGGTGGCGGCCGCGGCGGCGTACCTGTCGAATTCGACGCCCCTGATCCCGTCCAGGATCTGAGCAAACATGCGCACACAAGGCTGGGACAACGTGAGCAGAAACATGGAGCCCTGCTTCTGCTGCATGGCAGAACAGGCGTAGTAAAACTACTGGTTATACTCTCTATATGTAAAGTTAATTTTCACACACAGGACACAGCTACGCTAAGGAGTATGATTTTGTGAACTGAAGCTTAATTAAACTTGAAGTCGGAGAATATAACGAGGAAAATGTTGCATGTTTATAGTTTGATTTATGTTTTCTATAGGACGATATTTTATTGCATGAAAAAATATATTTGTCACACAAGAAAAGTGTTCTCATCGTACAAAATTTGTTACATGAAAACATCATATTGTATTGGCTCAAAATTTTTATTCCATATATAGCACAAATATTTCTATATCATAGTAGAAAGAAATGTTTCTACGGACGTCCGATCCAATGCTAAAATCCTAGTCTTTCCATATAACAATCCACGCCTCTTTTAACTAGTTATTGATCATTTCTGTTTCATTCTTCCTGTTCCTACAGATAAGCTGTTTTCAGTAATATAACCACTGAATTAAATTACGTAATCCCACCACCTAACTAAAGAAGCACTACGTACTAGTAAGTAACAATGCAGAAAATAGCTCAACGGAAAAATCACAGTTGCGAATAGGAACTAAAATAGTTTTACTTTTTTGGAAAAGGAAATAGTTTTATTATTCGAAGAAGAGGGTTCCCAAGCAAAATGAAATCATGTCTGCATGAAGGGGAGCTCATATGCATCGGACTCGACATATAAACTGAGACATTTTAGCGTGACCTGTCTTGCCCACAGAAGTTTCAGGTGCAGGGTACAAGGAGAACATGACACACATATGTATTCACGCCAAAGGCTTCCGGTACTACCACTGAGCACTCGTAAAATCTAACGTGCGACTAGTCACGCGTTAGACTTATCACACGCTGTCAGATCGGGAGGAGGAAGAAATAGGAGGATGAAGAAGAAGAAGAGGAGGGAGAGGCTCAACGGCAACAATGAGCTCGACGTGACAGCAGGCATCCCGAAGGCTAACCGGCAACTAGATGGATAATTCTCTCCCTCTCACCGCAGACTTAGAGGGAGAGCATGATTGGGACGCTGACGCCCCAATTTGCCACCGGGCCGGTTAGATCTGGCGATCGGTGGCGGCGAGAGGGAGGCGGAGAAGCCAGTGGAGGAAGAAGGAGGGGAAGCAGAGGCGGAGATGAGATGCTGGAGCAGTAGAGACAGAGGGAGAGGCAGAGGGAGGAGAAGATACCGGTCGCTGAATAAGCCTAGGGAGCAACTAATCGCTCCCTAGTCACGTCCTTATGCATTTGGCAAGTCACAGAGAGAAGAAGAGTAGCAATAATAAAGTGTGTTGCTAGTATCTTGCATACGTGCACGTATATACCTCGCAAATCGCACGACCTCATATGTATGGTCTGGTTGGCCTCCGGCCGCAGCACTGTTGCTGTATGGGACGAATGCCAGCACCGTACAAGTGTATGTCTGGGTCAAACATGTACCATTGGATGGGACTATGCTATAGATGACATGCTGTGGGAATCCTAGTTATAGCGCTAGTCATGAGCAACGAGGGATGAGCTACTCTAACTCGTGTTGCTAAGTTAGTTGGGTTTGTCGTGCCATGTTGCTGGCGAGTTGCGGGTTTGATTGTGCATCATACATAGCAAGCATTTATACACATATGCATATACATTCGAATCTTGGAGTTCAATACAATTGAGATATAATTATAACATGTAATAAATGAATACAATAAAAAATAAAAGTAAATTACAAATAATGTAATTACAATTGTTTGAATATATGGTTGTTACATGGATGAATAAAGAATAGAAAAAGAAAAATCATCACGTGCTTGCATATGATTGTTACAACATTCAAATTACTTGAGTGCCGAGTCTAAGATAATCGAGGGTTTGTTGGCATGCAGCCATTAGTTCAGGGTGTTTTTT
The DNA here is from genome assembly GCA_019208055.1 of Stipa capillata. Classification (NCBI taxonomy): domain Eukaryota; kingdom Viridiplantae; phylum Streptophyta; class Magnoliopsida; order Poales; family Poaceae; genus Stipa; species Stipa capillata. The sequence continues at coordinate 79,564 of JAGXJF010005905.1, forward strand.
TGTTGTTGCAAATTTTCATATCTCTTTTTCCCTGCTCCCTCCCAAATCCGAAACTCATTTCCCCTCTCTCAAATCCCTAGCTTGTTGTTATTCCCCTCTCTCCTGACATCACTAGTCATGCTGCTGCTCCCCAAATCCCTAGCCACACTGCTGCTCATTCGCACCTCAGCAAGCAATGACAAAAGGGCCTTCTTCTTCCACCACCCAATGCCACCGAAAAAAGCAAAACATGTAGGTGGTGAACTGCCCTTACTGTAGGTTTCGGGTGGTTAAGGTGTTGGACCTCCTTCACGCTCGAGAAATACAATAGACTTTTATTGCAACAATCATCAGGTGGGTAAAGCTATGCCTTTGTGTTTCAATTTTTGCCACTCTACTGTGTCTAAGGGGTTCAAAAAAATGGGTTCTTTCTTGTGACAGAATGATGGAACCGGCTGTGATTTTTGGATGTGGGATACAAATTATGCAAATTATCTGTAGGAGTTAGGGTTGGATAATAGATCAATTGTCGAACTAGGAGGGGAGAGAGCTAGCAATGTTGGGGCAATGGGAGCTAGCAATGTAGTGGAAATTAGAGCTAGCGATGCTGTGACAAGAGGTGAACAAGGGGGTAGCAGTGTTGTGATGAACAAAGCTAGCAATGTTGGGGCGACAACAGCTGCAATGCAAGATGGGTGCAATGCTGATTTGATGTCCATGCTGGTAGAGGTAGTCAGTGTACTTCAGTACATTGAGGTGGCAAGCTTCAAAAGACAAAGACAAGTGAGTATACTCCTATCATTCCCGAGTCAGGTCCACAAGCGCCCCTTGGTTGTTGTTGACCTCAACTGCATCCTCATCTTGGGTGTTAGTTTCTTCTTCTTCCACACCTTGAGCTTGGCCAGGGCTGTCATCTCCAAAGAGCATCCAATAAGATTTGCTTCTTCCTCTGCTTCTCCCTCTTCCTTTAGCTCTTCCACCTGCCCTTGATCTATCAGTTGCTCTTGCTACGGCCCTTCTCGATGTAGTTGTAGTGGTAATCCTTGCAGCTGGGATAGAGTCTCTATGTGCAGCCACAAATGCATACTCATTTGGCAGTGGTTGCTGCTACACATTACCTGCCCTAGTTGGAACCTTTGTATTTGCAAAGAATAAGATTAGTGCTAACAGTTGTCCTACTTACTAATCTAATAAAATTGCATGCTGAGAGAAATAGAGACTTACTTCATTAGTCAACTAAGAGACAACATTGTCACTCAATAGTGTTGGGTCTAGATCAGGGTTAAGTTCTTCTAGAATAATGTGCTGCAAAATTGAGAATGCACAGTTAAGCACAACGATAACACTGTGAGCAAGAAGACATGAGACATAACTATTGGGTTAAGGGTTTACTCTGAGAATTGAAGGATCATCCACATCACCATTTCATATAAAACAGTAGCTCTTCTCCTCTTGGGTTCATTTTGCTGATTCTGCCCATTGACTTGCACATTCTCCTTATTCTGCTCATTGACTTGGACATTTTCCTTAAGTTTAGGATAGCCACTCTTGATTTGATTAGCTCCATTGCAATTCCTACAGTGCATCTGCACACCATGCTTGCTATGACATGTGCACCATTTAGCTTCTTTCGCTCTAATTTGACCCTTAGAGGACATATGTTGGATGCATATGCTTCCGTGTATGTATGAAGTGAGTAGCAGCTTGAGAACATGTCCTCAGGCTTGATCCTCTCATGTCTAAAGCAATATATAGCATGGTTGCAAGGGATCTTAGTAAGCTATCACCTCCTGCATGTGCAACTCCTCATATTCAGCTCAACAATGTCAATCAACTCTTTGTGAATTACCTTAAAAATGCCGATGCCAGCTAGATTGACAAAGCAGGTGGCCGCATGGTCTGCATTTTTCCTTAGCTTCACTCTGATCTTTGGGGAAATATGTCTAGTCCATTTCTGAAGAGCTTCCTTTTGCTTAGTGTACATCTTGTTCATCAATTGACACCTTATCCTCTTCAACATAGACATAATGAGAAGTTCTCGTATGACAGATTATAATAGAGTATAAACCATGAATTATGGCATAGTTAGGTAGAGAATTACTTGCTAAATACTTCACATTTGTTGTTTAGCGGGGTATGACACTTTGGAAAGTCATTGAAGAAGGCCCTAACCCAAATATTTGGAGCTAATTCCTCTAACCATGCATGTGCATTGGGACAATCATTCTTCATCTTCTCTATATTTTTCCCCACTCTGGCACAGAATTGGATCTAGCACAAGCCCACCTTAACTGTCAGCCTTGTGAAGCTAGTGTAGATTATGGTATAGATGTCTAACAAAAAACCTATGTTCAGAGTCTCGGAACACTTTCTTGGTAGCTTCAATAAGTCCCCAATATGTCAAATTATTTATTTAATTGAGATCCCCATGTGTTATGTTATAAAGTAGATATTACGCTAAGAACAGAAATACCAATTAGCACTCATTATTCATTTACCTTCTGTTTGTCCCGCATGATAGTGAATGAAGATGTCTTGATGATGTTAAGATCATTCTTGAGGGTAGTTAAGAACTAAAACTAACTGTTGTAGCACTCTACCTCCACTACTCCCATTGCAATTGGATATATCCCAATTGCAGTCAGTAACTGGCCACCAAACTTTGTCTTTATGTGTGTTCCACCAAGACAAGTGATGGGCATCCTTTCAAAAATCCTCTCTTGCAGGCATCCATTAACAAGTACAAAGTCCTAAAAGAACCAGCTTTAAGCCTTAGATAGAATGTGCTACCTAGGTTTGTAGTCCTCAGCTCCTCACTATAGTCCCAAAGCTGGTTATACTGATTGATCTCATCCACATATATCTCTTTGAGAGTAGCCCTTTTAGCCATGCCTAGCTTGTATCTGTTAGGTTCCATGTTCTATTCCCTCTGGACAATCTTGGCAAAGGCTTTGAATGACATCTTCTCATCATCTTTGAAGAATTCAATGTACTTCCTGGCTAAGAAATGTGCTGTAGTTCCTTGACCTTCCAGACCCTCTCACATGTATGCTCACCAACATATGTCTTCACTAGGAAACTCTTTGTCCTATTATTCATAGAAGCATGCGACCTCCAAGGGGACCCTTTAGCATAGTGTGCTTCTAATATCTTACTATTGTTCCTTGCCTTCTTGATCTGCACTCTGTTCTTCACATACTACTCTGAAAGTGCTTTTCTCAACTACACAACACAAGAAGAGACCATGCCAAGCTTGAGCAGAGGGTCTGCCATACCAGCCTCTGGGTTGAAGGCCTTGAATTTGAAGGTGTCCACCACCTTGTCTGACATGGAAGCTCTAGCTCATCTTCTTCAACTGCATCAGTATCAGCTTCATCTCCTTCCACCTCAGTAATTGATGCCTTCCCCATGAGAAAATCATCCATGTCATCATCCACATTATCAAAAAATAAATCATCATCACCTTCCTCCATCTCATAGTCACTATCAAAAATTTCAAAATCTAAAGCATCACTATGTACACTGTCTTATTCTTCACTAAAAACCTTTGCCTGACTACAACATACATGTGGCGCCCCCGGTTTTTAAGCCGGGAACTTCCTCGTGATCACTGTACCGGTCCCTGGATCAGTAGCCGATACACACGAGTTAACCTGTATATCATTGTCATACATACGTAAATAATTAAATAGACCGTAAAGGTCGGTAACCTGATACCTGTAGCCCAATGGCTAAAATCTTGCAGCGGAATTTCAACGGAAAGTGGCCCATCAGTATGCCATACCCGACAGGCAACTGACTGGGATTACGCCCTAGCGTTCGCGTCTGTAATCTTATCTTCAGAACTGATGTCTTCTTCGTCTGGCCAAATCAACAAGCCAGGTGAGTACATTGAATGTACTCGCAAGCTATTCCCACAGGAAGGAGTATACGGAAAATAATTCATGCAGAGGATAAACAAGGAATAGCTCTACTCTAAGCTGATCAATGTGCGGAAAAGTAAGTGCATAATTTAAATACTTGAATAGTAGATTCAAAAGCAATTTAGTAAAACTGTTTAAAGTAAAATGAACAGAATCCTCCCGAGGTAGACCCGGCTACCTCCTTACAATCCTCGAGACAGCTCAGACCATATTACCCTGGGCAACATGTCTAGCTTCTCGGTACCACACTCGACTGACACTATCCTGGATAGCTCAGCGAGTGCCCCTGGCTCAGCCCGTGTATCCCGAATCACACGGCTAGCCTACTCCTCCGGCAATTCCTTGCTACCAGCCTGTAGCGTAAATTGCCCTCTGTGGACACATCATGCCCACGTCCTTAATCCCTTTTTCCCATGCTTTCGCAAACAACACTTAGTCTAACCAGTGTGTGGCCTTGCCAGTTCATGTCCATAACCGAGGACGCGGCTATTCGAATAGTTTTTAACACTCTGCAGAGGTTGTACGGCTTTACCCACAAGATGTAGTTCCCCCTGGGCATGCTACGCGTCGCATGTGTCCAGGGCTTGTACAACGAGACCTTCGCCCGCTTCCATACCAGAGTTGGACCCGCTAGGTGAATACCCAAGTTTGCATGTCCTGGACACCAAATTGGGGCTCTCCACCTTTGTGTCGTCTCAACACCTCCCGCCTGGCGTAGGTGGAACTCTAGGACTTCAAACACCTAGCACTAACTCCTTACTTCCCACGGGTCCAAACCCTAATACTTGCCGGGTTACTAAGCCAAGTCCTTCCCATAAAGGACATGTGGACGTACGGTAATGGAACCGGTTTAGCGGCACTTAGGCTCGGGTCCTTAACTGATTCGAGTAGGACTCCAATTCCCAACCCCATGACGTCCTGGACGATCATGGCTCCAATCAATGTTCTACATCCCCGAACATCACTTAACATTCCTACCCGAATCCAAATCATCTCCTCTTTTCTTTTGATTTGTGATAAACCTTTATTTGTAAAAGTCACCTCGGACAGCATATGCCATCCGAGGGTTTGTTTTCCCATATCCCAACGGGATGTTTAAAAACTTGGTTTTTGACTATAGCAGGGCTAAGCCTGGTTAACACCTATAACCTTAATTATTCGATGGTCGAGAGTCGACCGCTGAATATACCTAGGGTTACAAGGAAGGATATTCGGACCTAGGTATCGTGCAACTAATGGGTATAACTAACTCTACATAAAATATCGATATTAACACATAGCATGCAGAGTTCGCAAACAAAATATTCATAACTTTGCATATATGGGATGTCGACATGATCGAGGTGGGAATGCTTGCCTGGCAGGTTGGCCGAGTCTCGGTCTCGAACTCGATTCGGCAGCTCTCCAGATTCCTTCGCACGTTTCGTCGTATCGTCAAAACTACACGTCGGGTAAAAACAACGAATAAGAAATGATCCAACACTTCAATAAAATCAAACAACATGCGAGACCAAAAGCACTCGATGAACTAATATGGTTTTCGGGACGATCGGAAGAGGGTCTAATTAGGGTTTCACACAGAAACTTGCCGGACGGCGATTAGAGGTGGAGGTGCATGCATCTGGGTTTTTCAAGACTTACGCTTACCAGGGATACCACATACGCGACACATAAACTGATAGAATTTTTGAATGGAGCGGAAATCATGCTCTCAAAGTTTTATTTCAAAATTCACTAGCCTATGGAGCTACTGGTGTCTCAATATGCTGATCGAAGGGGTTACTTTGGCTGCCCTAAAGGATGACGTTTATGCATATGTATATGTTGGCTTTCTTTTGAAAGAGATAAACAACAGAGAACCCTAAACCTAAACTCCTTCAGTTATTGACCTAAACACATTAATTGTTTGAAATATTTTTGAACTAGAAGTTTGTAAATCGCTCAAGGGTTCTGGAACTGGCGTTGGAGTTGAACAAAAATTTGGATTGGTCCCAACCGAGTGAACCGAAGGCTTAACATTTCTAACCAGCTTAAACCTCTAATCAATTTGCTGATTTAAATGCGCTACCCGGCCGGACCAAAACGCTTTGCAGTGGAGGTAGCGGCTTGCGGGCAGTGCGCTTCTACCTGGTTTGTCCTGTGCTAATAATCAAAAGGGGGCCGGTGCATTTAGCCTAGTTACAAGCTTTCTTACCAGTGAGGCAAAAGCGGCAGATACTGTGTCTTAGCGTCGGCGGCGGCAGCTATTGCTGGGAGTGGAAAAGGCGGCGGCGCGCTCAACTCGGCGACCAGGGTGGAGCGGCGGTGATGGGGCGCCGGAGCGGCTCACCGGCGTGGGGCTACTACCGAGACCAGCGGCGGCGTGCTCGGTGGTTGGCGGCGGCCTGAGCTCAGGGAGCAGAGCTCCGGTTGGGCCGGCGGAAGAAAGAGGGGCGGCCGGCGGATGGGCGCCTCGGCTGGCAGCGGCGGTGAGGGGGAAGGCGGCCGCGCCGGTGCCCGGCGGACCCAGATGAGGCGCTAGTCGAAGCTGGTCGGAGCGCGTCGGAGCGCGTCGGATCTGGCGGCTTCCTGGGGCCTCACAGCGGCAGCGGGGTGTGTCTTTGGTTGGCGGCGACTGAAGCAGTGGCGGCACTAAGGTTCGTAGCGGGTTTCTAGATGTGGCTTGGTGCTGAGGGTTGGCTGCATCAAGCTCGGTTGTTGTTGTTGGAGCTTCTGGTCAAGCCATGGCGCCAGTGCTGAGCTTGGGTGGAAGGAACAGCAAGGGGGTGGAAGTTAGCTGAGATTGGTAGCTGCTTGAGCTAGGAGAAAGGGAAGGCGTGCGGCTTGGGTGGAAAGGGACTTCCTGGTTCTCCCTTTTTATAGGCGCGGCAAGCTGGCCATGGCCACTGTGGAGCTCGGGATGGGACTTCACCGGGGACTGGTGGCGCTGCTCCGCTACAACGGCCGGTGACGAGACAAGTTCCAAGCTCGGCTGTGGCTACAGGGTAAGGGAGTGACAGCTGAGAGCTGGTGGCGAGCTGGAGCTAGCTCGGCATGAACTGTGATGGCATGGAGTGCCCTCGCGTGGACTCGCTGTGGCATGCACGGGACAGCTCGAGTTGACATTGCGCTTGTAGAGAGCAAAGAGTGGTCAGCTGCTGTCAATCCATGTCGAGGAAGCGTGTCCAAGCAAATAGGAGGAGTTAGGCAAGGATTCCTGAGTTTGTACACACGTCTGCATGTACTGCGAGATAGGATGAATCAGAGGGTCAATAAGGGATGTCCTGGTGGCTTGCCATGCAATGCAAATTACGAGGAGACGTGTTGATGGAATATGGAAATTAGGCACCGACAAGGAATCAGGTTCGTCTGCGAGATTTGACGTCCGACCTGGTAAACCTTGGAAATCAATAGGGAGAGATGAGGCATGAGCTGCCAGGAGAAAATAAAAGAGATGGTTAGGTTGGGGGGCTGGTAAAGATATTTTACCAAGTTTTTGACAGCGCTCAGATGGGGGTTTATTCAAGATCTCATGCGCCGTGGTAATTTTAACGAGAACGATCGATAAAGCTCAACTCGGATTTTCGAACCAGGCGTACCCATGTTTATATTTAATTGAGTGCCAGGAAATGTAAGGATCACCGAGGTAATTTATTGAAATCCTGGAAACTTAATTTAAAGGGGGGTTTGCAGCTAAAAGCAAATTTTAAATCTTAATGGTTTAAATGGGACGGGGAGGAATCGAGGGCTGGAATTATGGTTCCGGGGGTGCGGCAAGGGACGGAGAGTATACAGAACTCTCGGCAAGACATCTGTCTCGGCTTAGGGTTGCTTGGTGGCGAGGTACCGCAGGTGCTCTGATGAATACGGTGCGTGTCGTCTTATGGTATTCAACGAATTAGGGGTTTATCTGGCCGGAGTGCGTGTGTACATATACACTTGGAGTTCTAGCACATATAGGGTGGCGACGCAGATAGAATAGACACAAGAGGTCGTGGTAGGTCAGGGTTTTGAGGAAGACACTGATATACTCACGTATACGTGTAGAGTTGCGGCAGAGAAAATGTCGACGCGGGGTTGCCGCGGTAGGGAAAAGACTTGCCGCGGTAGGAGTCGGCTGTCGCGGCAGGAGCGGCTTGTCGCGACAGGAAAGGATAGCAACGGCGGTGGCAGCGACCTTGTCGCGGCAGAGGAAACGGGCAGTAGCAGCTGCCGTGGCAAGAGCGCGACAGCGGCATTGGCTGCCGTGGGCTGACGCGGCAGAGCAAATTGGCTGCTTCAGGCTATCGTGGCGGGGACGCGAGGGCGAATGGTTTTGACATTAAGCTTTATTTCGACGCACGTCGGCTAGCGTTATTTAACCAAAAAGTTTTTTTTTGAAAGCCCTAATTTTGGGTTTTAGAAATTCGGGGCGTTACAAACCTACCCCCCTTAAAAGGAATCTCGTCCTCGAGATTTAGATAGATTAGGAGGATAGCAAGGGCAGGGTCGTATGGTCTTCTGTCGCAAAGCATCTTCATAGCTCCATTGCAGGTCCTTCCTTCAAATTCTCGGAACTACTCTCCTTAAAATTTTGCAGGGTGCATATCTCAACTCCAATTCCAAACGCATTTCTGAACTCTTTAAACGGTTAGTGTTGTCCTGTCAGCCTTGATGTGGTGGTGTCTCCTCACACGTTGTCCTGGGCATATATCCTCTCAAGGTTTGCAGCGGGCAGATAATTGGCATTGGTCGGCCATCGGCTAGGTAGGGGTCGGGCGTTACGAGCACTTCGTGTTCGATTCGGGTGGCTAGCTTTTGCAAAAAGGATCAGGCGTGCTGCTAGCGCATTGAGTGCTTTATGGAGTGGAGGAATTGGCAGGGTAGATAGGCAATCATTTGGCATCAGAATGGGCAAGGGGGAAACAGCAGGTAGGTGAGAGAAATCTCAAGTCTTGTTTATAGATTCAAGCAAGAAGGAACTAACAATGGACAATTCATTAGGGTCGGAAGACGCATTGAAAAGTCCAGTAAAACAACACAAGGATTAGCATGACACGCATCCAGGCGTTTACCAGGGCATCAAATAGGCCAGCTGGATTGCCGGGAGGCATCAGACTGAACCCAACAGCAAAAATTATCGCAATGTAAACGCACAAACAACCGAACGCATTGAGCTGGGTAATCCAAGCTCGACGCATATCTTCGTCCTGGCCTAGCTCTGGATTAGGGGCCTGACGTGGAGCGATTTCTTCCTGGGGGTGTTGATTCTCTGATGGGGTCGGAGCGCGTTGAGATGAGGCATTGCGTCTGCGGCGGCGGACGCCTTCTTCGGCTGCAGGTGCGGTGGCCATGGCTGCTTGTTGATTTCAAGGCGGGGCAAAAATTGCCGAAGAGTCGCTGGAAGCAGATAGAGGTGCGGTGAAAGGGAAACGAGCAAAAGGAGAATAAGCACTGGGAGCAAGAGCTCTTGAGGCAAGGAAGTATTTAGCGAGGGAAAAGAGGAGCACGGATGGGTGCGGACGAGAGATAGAGTCCAGGTAGCCATTGATGGCTTGGCGGAAAGGTGCACGGCGTGCGGCTTCGGACAAGACAAAATTCTGCCTCTCTTGTTAGATCGGTAGCAGGGAATTTAAAGCTATTGAATGGAAGTAGGCATATAGCCAGCTACCATGGGAGGATATAAGGGCAAAATAACTGGTAGCTTGAAAAGGTATAAGGGATTGCCACCAATTATGGAAGAGTATTGGGGCGAGCAAACAGAGTAGATCACGAGAGAAGAAATGGCTTGGCATTCTTTATTTGATTTCGAGTGCCGATACTTTGTGCGGGTAGGCCACTATTGATTAGTGGTCTAGGGCTATGGACAACTTACGTGATCTAGATCGTGACTTAACGGGGTTTGATTCGGGTTGACAGCTAAAGCTATTTGGCTTGGCTGAATGAATGCCTTCTGAGACGTGTTGGTTTTGCTATTTGGGGAATAGTTCTTCCCGTAGCGACATAGGAAAGAGGGAGGCATCTAGGGAACGAGAGAGTAATCCCAGATTTTATATGTGCACATAAACAGAAGCGAACAACACCGAATGACATTATTAGGGTCAGAAGACCCATTGGAAACTCCAGTAAAACAGCAGGAAAATCAGCATGACGCGCTTACATGCGTCTACAAGCATCTCAAACCAGGTTGTCTGTGTATCAAGGGATACCAGACTAAGTACAACAACAAATATTAATGCAATGCAAGCACACAAGCAACTAGGCATATCGAGTTGGATAGCCCAAACTCGGCGTGCATTATTGGCCTGATTGGCCTCTGGATTGACGGCTTGGGGCGGAACAATTTCCTCTTGAGGGTTCCGGCTCTCTGCTGGGGTCGGGGCGCGTCGGAGGGTACCGTTGCGCCTGCGACGGCTGGTACTTTCTTCAGTTGCTGGTGCTCTTGGCATGAGGAGTTCTTCAACTCCAAGGGTATAGGTGGAAATTGCCGAAGAGCGGCTAGAAGCGGATGAAGATTGCGCGGACAAAGGGATCTGTTGTAATGAGATCCAGAACTCCACCAGTTGGGTGAGGAGATCGTGTTGAGCGGCTAGATACAGAGAGAGGTGGGTTACCGCGGTGTCCTCGTCGGGAGGTGGGGTGATAAACCTCGTGCCTCCTCCTGGGACGCGGTGAGGGTAGAATCGAAAAGCTCTCTGGTTCATACTGGGGACACGGTAGCGGAGAAGAGAAATAGCTTCCCAGGCGGCCATCTGAATAGCCATAGCTGGTGTTGGCATGGACCGTCCATGGATCCGGAAGGGTGCACTTGGATTGGTATTTGCGGGGTAGACAGAGACATCAGCCCAAAACTCAGGCACGGTGTCTAAGGCTTGACTTCGGTATACTTCATACTCCGGTCGTCGCGTTGCTCCGAGGGCTTGCCATGATACGATCCAGAGAACGCCGGCAAAGCCGGTAAGGTCTTCAGCGGTGGTCTCTTGACAGAGGGTACCTTGCGGCGTCATGTTCGTAGAGGAAGGGAGACTGAACAGGGTAGAGAGCGTTGGGAGTGAAGGGGGTCTAGCAGCAAAGAACTAGCTAGTGGGAAATAGAACGGCAGGGGGTCTGGAGTGGGTTGGGGCAGAGTCCATATAGCTATTTGAAGGTTCGGTGGTGGACGCGCGGCGTGTTGCCTAGAGAGGGTCCTACCACCAACGTTCAGTTGATAGCTTCCAGAGAGTGGAAAAAAAAACCAAGGCGATTAGATAAAGGTGGCATGTGGCCGACAACGAGGAGTGAATACCGGGCAATAATTGAAGGTAACTGGGAGGGATAAAACTGTTGCCAGCAACAAGGGGTTACTACAAGGATGGAGGGTGCAAACACTCATGATACTCTAAAAGGAACTACACGACACTTATTCATACGCCTAAAAGCGTATCGGGTGTCCTTGCCCTAATGTCAGACAGCATGGGCAAGTTCCTATTGCAAACATTAACACGAGAAAAACACACACAACTAGTGGCACGAAAGGGCTAAACCAGATCCAACATCTTTGAACGCCTAGCTTGCTTCTGGGTTGGCGTCCTGAGTAGATTTACTATTGCGCGGGGCTTTCGCTTTTCGAGGGGTTGGAGTGCCTTTAGAGGCCGTAGTCTTCCTGGAGCGGCTACTGCCTCCTTTCGCAGGTGGTATGCTTGGTGGCGGCTGCTCTTCAATATCAGGGGCGGTAGCGACTGTCACTGAGGGAGTGCTAGAAAGAAACTGGGAAAGCATAGGAATACCAGTTCCTTGTGCCAAAAGCCAGGAATTTGCCAGCTGGGTAAGCAGATCGTGTTGAGCTGCAACGTACATGGCGAGGTGTTTCACTGTGTCATTCTCTTCTAGGTGCAAGCTTGTGTGTTCGGAGTCTTCTCCAGGAGTACCGCCAGGATATAATGAGAAAGGTGGTTGATTCATGCTAGGGACCAGTTGGCGAAGGTGGAAGACAGCTTCCCATGCAACTGATTTAATGGCCAGGGTAGAGGTAGGCATAGTTCTTCCGATGAAACCAAATGGCATGCCTGGATCGGAGTCTCCGGGATAGACGTGCACTATCGCCCAAAACTCGTGCAGGGTGCCAGGAGCATCTCCTAAGTACACGCTGTACTTAGGGCGTTGAGTTGCTCCAAGAGTTTGTCGAGCTACGGTCCACAGGACGTGAACGAATCCGGCGAATTCTTCAGCGGTGGTGTCCTGGTATAAGGTACCCCAAAGCATCGTGTTTGTGGATAAGGGGGAGAATGACGAATAACGAAGGGATGCGCCAGAGCAAAAGGCTTCTGACGGTGGTGAGGTGCAAAAGCTCAGAGGGGCTTTTATAGCTGGGTCATGGCAGAAGGGTAGCCAGTGGTAACTCAGGCTTGAGGGAGGTGAAAGGTGAAGTTACCCTAGGACTCGACAGGTACCGGTCGTCTTTAATGGCTGACGACACCTGGAAAGATGGGCAGTCAGCTTTGACGGGCTACCGACACCATGTGGGACATAACAAGTGACAAGACGGGGGTACGAAACAGAGTTATTTTTATTACCTAGGCCGTGAAGGCTATTATCATACAGACAAGTGCGGGTACTATACCATGCCTATGGCGATGGCGTACCTCATACGACATGCAAGTATAATACAACATATTAAGGACCGTAGTCCAGCACACATTACAAACCAAAGCGTTCTACTAGACTTTACGACGGGTTATGTGGTTCATGTCGCTAAGTGACAGTGAACTCTAGTGACCTAACTTATTGTTCAAGGTCTGATCATTCGATCAATGTCTACGGACAAAGGTAGGCTCCTGACTTTGCATCCGGACGTGGTACATGCGGCAGAGGCGTCGTATGGCTTCTCGCGATACGATCATTATGGCTCCTCTTGGGCTGAAGCTGTATCCCGTGTAGACATGCGGGGTTGCTCGAAGAGAGTAGAAGTACACCTTGGCGCGATATCCAGCATCCATTCCGACGACGTAGTCCTTCCGAACAATGAACAGGGGTCGTCGTCGAATTCCAAGGAAGCGAAGCAGCTTCCTCAGGAGAGCGCCCCAAGGGTGTCCGTGTTCTCGGCGAAGCGTTCCTTCACTCATCTACAATTTTGAACAAAGGATGAGTTTAGAATGAATTTTGTTAATGCTACGTTCAGGAGTATTTCCGAGGTAAAGAGAAGAGATGCTAGGAATCATGAGGAGAGTAGAGCCCACACTTATGTCATTATTTCTAGCTTATTTTCGAAAATAGTTTGTATATCCTAAGTCCTGTCTAACGGCCATGCTAACTAGGGTTAACCTACAGTCAGTATGGCTCTGATACCAAGCTGTGGCGCCCCCGGTTTTTAAGCCGGGAACTTCCTCGTGATCACTGTACCGGTCCCTGGATCAGTAGCCGATACACACGAGTTAACCTGTATATCATTGTCATACATACGTAAATAATTAAATAGACCGTAAAGGTCGGTAACCTGATACCTGTAGCCCAATGGCTAAAATCTTGCAGCGGAATTTCAACGGAAAGTGGCCCATCAGTATGCCATACCCGACAGGCAACTGACTGGGATTACGCCCTAGCGTTCGCGTCTGTAATCTTATCTTCAGAACTGATGTCTTCTTCGTCTGGCCAAATCAACAAGCCAGGTGAGTACATTGAATGTACTCGCAAGCTATTCCCACAGGAAGGAGTATACGGAAAATAATTCATGCAGAGGATAAACAAGGAATAGCTCTACTCTAAGCTGATCAATGTGCGGAAAAGTAAGTGCATAATTTAAATACTTGAATAGTAGATTCAAAAGCAATTTAGTAAAACTGTTTAAAGTAAAATGAACAGAATCCTCCCGAGGTAGACCCGGCTACCTCCTTACAATCCTCGAGACAGCTCAGACCATATTACCCTGGGCAACATGTCTAGCTTCTCGGTACCACACTCGACTGACACTATCCTGGATAGCTCAGCGAGTGCCCCTGGCTCAGCCCGTGTATCCCGAATCACACGGCTAGCCTACTCCTCCGGCAATTCCTTGCTACCAGCCTGTAGCGTAAATTGCCCTCTGTGGACACATCATGCCCACGTCCTTAATCCCTTTTTCCCATGCTTTCGCAAACAACACTTAGTCTAACCAGTGTGTGGCCTTGCCAGTTCATGTCCATAACCGAGGACGCGGCTATTCGAATAGTTTTTAACACTCTGCAGAGGTTGTACGGCTTTACCCACAAGATGTAGTTCCCCCTGGGCATGCTACGCGTCGCATGTGTCCAGGGCTTGTACAACGAGACCTTCGCCCGCTTCCATACCAGAGTTGGACCCGCTAGGTGAATACCCAAGTTTGCATGTCCTGGACACCAAATTGGGGCTCTCCACCTTTGTGTCGTCTCAACACCTCCCGCCTGGCGTAGGTGGAACTCTAGGACTTCAAACACCTAGCACTAACTCCTTACTTCCCACGGGTCCAAACCCTAATACTTGCCGGGTTACTAAGCCAAGTCCTTCCCATAAAGGACATGTGGACGTACGGTAATGGAACCGGTTTAGCGGCACTTAGGCTCGGTCCTTAACTGATTCGAGTAGGACTCCAATTCCCAACCCCATGACGTCCTGGACGATCATGGCTCCAATCAATGTTCTACATCCCCGAACATCACTTAACATTCCTACCCGAATCCAAATCATCTCCTCTTTTCTTTTGATTTGTGATAAACCTTTATTTGTAAAAGTCACCTCGGACATCATATGCCATCCGAGGGTTTGTTTTCCCATATCCCAACGGGATGTTTAAAACTTGGTTTTTGACTATAGCAGGGCTAAGCCTGGTTAACACCTATAACCTTAATTATTCGATGGTCGAGAGTCGACCGCTGAATATACCTAGGGTTACAAGGAAGGATATTCGGACCTAGGTATCGTGCAACTAATGGGTATAACTAACTCTACATAAAATATCGATATTAACACATAGCATGCAGAGTTCGCAAACAAAATATTCATAACTTTGCATATATGGGATGTCGACATGATCGAGGTGGGAATGCTTGCCTGGCAGGTTGGCCGAGTCTCGGTCTCGAACTCGATTCGGCAGCTCTCCAGATTCCTTCGCACGTTTCGTCGTATCGTCAAAACTACACGTCGGGTAAAAACAACGAATAAGAAATGATCCAACACTTCAATAAAATCAAACAACATGCGAGACCAAAAGCACTCGATGAACTAATATGGTTTTCGGGACGATCGGAAGAGGGTCTAATTAGGGTTTCACACAGAAACTTGCCGGACGGCGATTAGAGGTGGAGGTGCATGCATCTGGGTTTTTCAAGACTTACGCTTACCAGGGATACCACATACGCGACACATAAACTGATAGAATTTTTGAATGGAGCGGAAATCATGCTCTCAAAGTTTTATTTCAAAATTCACTAGCCTATGGAGCTACTGGTGTCTCAATATGCTGATCGAAGGGGTTACTTTGGCTGCCCTAAAGGATGACGTTTATGCATATGTATATGTTGGCTTTCTTTTGAAAGAGATAAACAACAGAGAACCCTAAACCTAAACTCCTTCAGTTATTGACCTAAACACATTAATTGTTTGAAATATTTTTGAACTAGAAGTTTGTAAATCGCTCAAGGGTTCTGGAACTGGCGTTGGAGTTGAACAAAAATTTGGATTGGTCCCAACCGAGTGAACCGAAGGCTTAACATTTCTAACCAGCTTAAACCTCTAATCAATTTGCTGATTTAAATGCGCTACACCGGCCGGACCAAAACGCTTTGCAGTGGAGGTAGCGGCTTGCGGGCAGTGCGCTTCTACCTGGTTTGTCCTGTGCTAATAATCAAAAGGGGGCCGGTGCATTTAGCCTAGTTACAAGCTTTCTTACCAGTGAGGCAAAAGCGGCAGATACTGTGTCTTAGCGTCGGCGGCGGCAGCTATTGCTGGGAGTGGAAAAGGCGGCGGCGCGCTCAACTCGGCGACCAGGGTGGAGCGGCGGTGATGGGGCGCCGGAGCGGCTCACCGGCGTGGGGCTACTACCGAGACCAGCGGCGCGTGCTCGGTGGTTGGCGGCGGCCTGAGCTCAGGGAGCAGAGCTCCGGTTGGGCCGGCGGAAGAAAGAGGGGCGGCCGGCGGATGGGCGCCTCGGCTGGCAGCGGCGGTGAGGGGGAAGGCGGCCGCGCCGGTGCCCGGCGGACCCAGATGAGGCGCTAGTCGAAGCTGGTCGGAGCGCGTCGGAGCGCGTCGGATCTGGCGGCTTCCTGGGGCCTCACAGCGGCAGCGGGGGTGTGTCTTTGGTTGGCGGCGACTGAAGCAGTGGCGGCACTAAGGTTCGTAGCGGGTTTCTAGATGTGGCTTGGTGCTGAGGGTTGGCTGCATCAGCTCGGTTGTTGTTGTTGGAGCTTCTGGTCAAGCCATGGCGCCAGTGCTGAGCTTGGGTGGAAGGAACAGCAAGGGGGGTGGAAGTTAGCTGAGATTGGTAGCTGCTTGAGCTAGGAGAAAGGGAAGGCGTGCGGCTTGGGTGGAAAGGGACTTCCTGGTTCTCCCTTTTTATAGGCGCGGCAAGCTGGCCATGGCCACTGTGGAGCTCGGGATGGGACTTCACCGGGGACTGGTGGCGCTGCTCCGCTACACGGCCGGTGACGAGACAAGTTCCAAGCTCGGCTGTGGCTACAGGGGTAAGGGAGTGACAGCTGAGAGCTGGTGGCGAGCTGGAGCTAGCTCGGCATGAACTGTGATGGCATGGAGTGCCCTCGCGTGGACTCGCTGTGGCATGCACGGGACAGCTCGAGTTGACATTGCGCTTGTAGAGAGCAAAGAGTGGTCAGCTGCTGTCAATCCATGTCGAGGAAGCGTGTCCAAGCAAATAGGAGGAGTTAGGCAAGGATTCCTGAGTTTGTACACACGTCTGCATGTACTGCGAGATAGGATGAATCAGAGGGTCAATAAGGGATGTCCTGGTGGCTTGCCATGCAATGCAAATTACGAGGAGACGTGGTTGATGGAATATGGAAATTAGGCACCGACAAGGAATCAGGTTCGTCTGCGAGATTTGACGTCCGACCTGGTAAACCTTGGGAAATCAATAGGGAGAGATGAGGCATGAGCTGCCAGGAGAAAATAAAAGAGATGGTTAGGTTGGGGGGCTGGTAAAGATATTTTACCAAGTTTTTGACAGCGCTCAGATGGGGGTTTATTCAAGATCTCATGCGCCGTGGTAATTTTAACGAGAACGATCGATAAAGCTCAACTCGGATTTCGAACCAGGCGTACCCATGTTTATATTTAATTGAGTGCCAGGAAATGTAAGGATCACCGAGGTAATTATTGAAATCCTGGAAACTTAATTTAAAGGGGGTTTGCAGCTAAAGCAAATTTTAAATCTTAATGGTTTAAATGGGACGGGGAGGAATCGAGGGCTGGAATTATGGTTCCGGGGGTGCGGCAAGGGACGGAGAGTATACAGAACTCTCGGCAAGACATCTGTCTCGGCTTAGGGTTGCTTGGTGGCGAGGTACCGCAGGTGCTCTGATGAATACGGTGCGTGTCGTCTTATGGTATTCAACGAATTAGGGGTTTATCTGGCCGGAGTGCGTGTGTACATATACACTTGGTGTCGGAGTATTATTCCGGCAATACTGAATATGGGGCGGTGTACGAGTAGCAGATCTAGATGGGTGCACACGGGACACAGAGTTTAGACAGGTTCGGGCCCTCGAGAAGAGGTAATACCCTACGTCCTGGTTTGGTGGATGATATTGATGGTATCCCGTATGAGGGTATGTGTCTATGCCTATGATCAGATGATCTGAGAGATCTATTCTTTTTTGTCTACCTATCCGGGGATCCCTACCTGGCCTTATATAGGCGGCCAGGGTAGAGTTACAAGAGTCCGGATCGGCTTACAGATATGTTACCTATTCGGTTACAACTGCCACCCGGGAGTCCGGGCAGGTACGTGTCCATGTCTTGTACTCCAAGTCGATGATGCACCCCCGTGTTGTAGTCGGACTCTGAGTAGTCGGTCTGGTCCACCCTATGCCCGAGTGGCCAGTTTTGTCCTCCTTGACGATACCGGGTGCTATGTCATCGTCAGTAGCCCCGAGCCTTCGGCCGACTGGATTAGTCGGGCGGAGGCTCCTTGTCTTGTTATAGATTTCACTCTGGGGGCACGAACAGTGCACCCAGAGGGTGTAGCCCCCGAGCCTCCACTCGGTTCGTGGAAACGAGCGGAGGGTTTTTATGATTCCCGAGTAGCTGATTTTTGTCTTGGTTACGCCGAGTGCTTTTGCCCTCTCCCCTAGGCAGGCTTCCGAGTGGCATCCGCCTGAGCGGGCCTCGTCATCACTTGCAGGGAGAATGTGAGGGACTTTAGAACTTCATGAGTCCCGACTGAATTCCTGAGTGGTATCTGGTATCCCGAGCGGCTCAGGTCCAACTAGTGTCCCTCTGGGGGAATACCCTCGAAATTCACGTCAGAACTAGAATACAGGCTGCAGTGCTTCGATCCCGAGTTGTTCGGTGTCTGTCTAGAGCAGTCGGACAGAGGTTCTTTATTGTAGATTTCATTCTGGGGGCACGAACAGTGCACCCAGAGGGTGTAGCCCCCGAGCCTCCACTCGGTTCGTGGAACCGAGCGGAGGGTCTTGATGATTTTCTCGAGGCTGATGGAGGAGGAGGAGGTCTATGTTGCAGCGAAACGCCTTCGCCGACCGCGCTAACCTGTGGAAGTAGGAATAAATACATGAACCGTTCGCAAATGCATGTTAAGTACTCGGGAAGTCCGAGTGTGACTCTGCATGTTTGGTGAACTTGTGTCATGTTTATTAATCTCTTCTTTCGTAAAGATTCGTTCATGTGTAAGTTAGCCCTTTGTGTGTGCTCTTGCCGACCCGTCGTAGCCCCCATTGCGTAGAGATTAGCCGTGGGCTGTTTCTCGTGTAGCGCAGGGTTGTGGCGTAGACCGGCGATCGAAGACGAAGAGTTAACGCCGGGCTGTTTACACAGTACTAAAATAATTGTTGAAAGAGAGGAGCTCGAGTGCGTTTAGGCGCACCCAGTGTGGTGTAGCCCCCGAGTGTCCGCTATGAGTAGCCGTGAGCGCGCATAGCGGGCCAGTCAGGAACCCCAAAAGTTACTCGGATGGAGCAAAGAAATATTTATTCACTTATTCATAATTAAAATATGGAAGTACAAAGTTTAAGCATAGAACGACTTAGCTGTTCAATGTTCCAAGCGTTGGTGACGAGGTTGCCGTTTTTATCCTTCAGTCGGTAAGCCCCCGGGTGTAGTCGGGCGGCAACGTACGGCGCATCCGAGTCCACCATAAAGTCCTCCCGAGAAGGATTGTGGCTTCCCGAACCCTTGAAGCCGTCCGAGTCGTAGTCGAGGACGGGTAGAAGGGACTCGATCGTATCGACCAGTCGGGATCTCTATTCGACGGGTGAAGACCTGTTCCCGAGCAGTAGATTCGATTCGAGCCCGATCAGGTTGTTGGAGTTGATTGCCGAAGTAGTCAACTCGAATGAGGTTCCGAGCACTAAAGGCGATGAAGCCCCCGGCAACTGGCTGGAAGCCGAGTCGCAGAGGTAGAGCCTGTTGAGCAAGTCGGCGTTGGAGTCGGCGATGAAACCCCCGGGCAACTGGCTGGAAGCCGAGTCGCCGAGGTAGAGCCTGCCGAGCAAGTCGGCGTTGGAGTCGGCGATGAAACCCCCGGTCAACTGGCTGGAAGCCGAGTCGCCGAGGTAGAGCCTGCCGAGCAAGTCGGCGATGAAGTCGAGCTTTCCGAATCGGAGAGCTTATCCTGGAGCGGCGGCGGAGGTTCGGGGGTCGAAGCTCATGACCTGGCCCGGAACAAAGTCACCGTCGTTGTTGAAGAAACCCATCTGGATCTGTTCAGATGGATCTACGCGCACAGCCCCTACCTGGCGCGCCAACTGTCGGAGTATTATTCCGGCAATACTGAATATGGGGCGGTGTACGAGTAGCAGATCTAGATGGGTGCACACGGGACACAGAGTTTAGACAGGTTCGGGCCCTCGAGAAGAGGTAATACCCTACGTCCTGTGTTTGGTGGATGATATTGATGGTATCCCGTATGAGGGTATGTGTCTATGCCTATGATCAGATGATCTGAGAGATCTATTCTTTTTGTCTACCTATCCGGGGATCCCTACCTGGCCTTATATAGGCGGCCAGGGTAGAGTTACAAGAGTCCGGATCGGCTTACAGATATGTTACCTATTCGGTTACAACTGCCACCCGGGAGTCCGGGCAGGTACGTGTCCATGTCTTGTACTCCAAGTCGATGATGCACCCCCGTGTTGTAGTCGGACTCTGAGTAGTCGGTCTGGTCCACCCTATGCCCGAGTGGCCAGTTTTGTCCTCCTTGACGATACCCGGGTGCTATGTCATCGTCAGTATTGTCACTTCATATTTCTAATTGGAACTGCGAATGCAGTAGGAAAGGAATCCATAGAGGATTCTAGCATCCTGTGAGAATAATAACTCTCTAAATAATAACTTGACTCTCTTTCCTTACAAATCGTATTACTTTTGGAGAACACCATTATTTTCTATAGAGATATTGCATTAAACATCTTTTGATATTTCTGGACTTGTTGAGTACCTTCTGTACTCATCCCTATATTATAAACCTCTTTGTTTAAATTGTGAGCTGATGGCAGAGAAAGATGTAGTCTACGTGGAGGTCAAAGAAGAAGTCTCCGAAGAGCAAGCATCAACAAAAGACGACAAAGGGGTGGGCTACTACTTCGAGTACCACGAGGAGAACAATGAAGAGTAGACGTCATAGGATGTTCGAGACGAGTGTTATAATATATACCTTTCGCTGTACCAAATGAAAATGATTTTAAATTTTTTGTACTTTTAGAAATTAGTTTGTATGACCTTATATATGCACTTAAGTTTATATAGTTATAATATCAACTTGTGATAATGGATCGCTGCAATGTTTCTATTATACTATTTTGATAAATATGTTATTAATAAAATTATATTTTATCTATAATATATAAAAACTAGCATAAAGATAGACGGGGGTCATCTTACATGGCCCCCGCTTATGCAGTGGACAACATTTGCTTTTGGCTTGCAGCAAGCCTTGTCATCTCCTATGGCAAAATTACCTCGCCAATCTCCGTAAGATTGGAAACATACACATCTTGCGAACTATGGCTCTCCAGTCAGAAGGTTCTATCTCAGAAGAATAAGAAAAAAGAAAAGAGAGAGGGAGGAAGGGTAAAGATTGGCACATGGTGGCTCTAAGTGCTTTGGCAGATCTACCAGTAGCAATCTAAGGGGGTGTTTGGTTGGATTTTTCAGCGCCTTTTCACTGGAAAAAGCTGTAGCCTAACCAAACGGCCAGCTTTTGCCACGGTAGCTGTGGGCTTTGCAGTGCAAATTCAGCTGTTTAGAAAAGCTGTATTCTACCAGCTTTTTACAATGTGCTGAAGTTTCTGTGCTCATTTTCTAAAATATTGTAGATGATTTAGATCAACTAAAAGCCATATGTTTATTTTCTCACAGCCACAGCAGGTTTACCAAACAGCCAGCTAATAGCAGCTTTGTCAACAGACATAGCCCAATTAAACAGGCCTCAAATCAGTACAGTATTAACAAGCTAGCTAGGAAACAGACACGAGCCAGCTGCCGAGCAATCGCTGTGGCCCAGAAAACAAGTGCCAGGCCCAATGAAGTTTGTTCCATCTACTCGGCTACAGGCATGGGGCACCGATTTCAGCTGTCACCTTGCCAAAAATCCACCCCAGCTCGTGGCCACATGCAGCCGTGTGCTGCCCGGGCCACTAGAAGGCAAATCAACGGCAAATGTGGAACTAGCCTCTCTGCTTGGCGAATTTGGCATTAACATCCGCATCAGCCAGAACGAGATTAATTTCAACACCTTTGATCACCAGTATCTCTGCTTGCTCCATGAGGAACATCGCCGTAGTAAAGTTACCAGTCGGTGATCACGGCGGTCCGTGTCGAATCTTCCCTCTTCGCGACAACGGCGTGGTATGGCATGTCTTGGAAGAGAGATCACGCTATAGTAGCTTGCTTGCTTCTTCCTCATGGAGATGTGAACGTCGCGTTGCATTGCAGATGAGCCCGTGCGTGCAGAAACTTCCTCGTCAGTTTCATCCCGTTTTTTCACGTCAGGCCTCTCGTTTCCGGGCCGTGATTTGGTGAACTTTTTTTATAAATATTATTTTTTAAAAAAAATTTCAGAATTTATAGGTTTATTTAAAAAAATCACAAAACTAGCACCCTGTCGTCTAACGGTTGGACGACAGGAGGCTTGTCGTCCAACCGTTAGACGACAGGGGGCCAGTCGGCCATTTGTGAAACGAGATGACCTATGTTCAACGGTGGAACGACATCCCCGAGTACTGTAGCAGCGAGTACTGTAGCAGTAACAGTACTCATATCTTCGCTTTTTTTCTTCTTCCAAATCATCTCGTGCATTAAATCTTAGTAGAAAAATGGATCATTTACAGGCCCATGTATCCACGGGTGCGATCAAAACAACTCAAATTTATAGAAATTCGAAAACCGGCGCACGGATTTGAAATCCGATCGCACCCGTGGATACATGGGCCTGTTGATAAAAACAACTCAAATTTATAGAAATTCGAAAAACCGGCGCACGGATTTGAAATCCGATCGCACCCGTGGATACATGGGCCTGTAAATGATCCATTTTTCTACTAAGATTTAATGCACGAGATGATTTGGAAGAAGAAAAAAAAAGCGAAGATATGAGTACTGTTACTGCTACAGTACTCACTGCTACAGTACTCGGGGATGTCGTTCCACGGTTGAACGATAGGTCATCTGGTTTCACAAATGGCCGACTGGCCCCCTGTCGTCTAACGGTTGGACGACAAGCCTCCTGTCGTCCAACCGTTAGACGACAGGGTGCTAGTTTTGTGATTTTTTCAAATAAACCTATAAATTCTAAATAAAAAAATTTAAAAATAATATTTATAAAAAAAAGTCGTGATTTGGTTGTTCGCGTGTCATCAGCCGCTAATAATTGCCCCCATTTAGCGACGGGACGGACGTCTCCACGGCCATACTTATCATCACATGCATCATGCATGCAAACTACACACTACTGCTGAAAGTTAGCTACAGATGTCCGAATCAATATGTTAGTCATTTTTGCTTTGTTGTCTGCCTACCTACCATGTAATCCAATCTTGCATGTTCCAAAATGCAGGACCCAAAAACATTCAAGAGAAACTCCCCGAATTATAATTTTTTTTAATGTGAATGATGATTGCATTTGGAGCTTATGATTTTGACAGGGGAGCTGATCTTTTATTTATTTATAAAAGGCTGATCTTTTCGTAGCACCGACTAAAGCAAGCAAGCAAGCAAGCAAGGTTTGTACTCGAGTCGAGAGAAAGATCATACACATTTTTCTCAAGGTCGGGTTAAGCATTACTTAAACATCTGTTGTTGCTCAAGAGCAGAAGAACCACAAATCTAGTGTCCCGGAAACCATGGTCTCTGCTCTTTAAGTGGTCCATAGTACTTTGTTCAAGATCTCCAGTAGTAACACAAATGGCACTCTTGTTATCTTCGAAATGAAGGAACCAATAACTCGGTGGTCATGTGAAATGATACCGAGGATGATTGTGTCAGGGAGACCTTGTGCTTAGTTTTAGATGTACTGTATTGCATTCACTTGAGTAATGTGTTTTTGCGGTAATAGATAGGTATACTGATCTGCTTTGTTTTTTTTAACGGGTCTACTTTGTAAAATGTGATATTTCCAAGTGTAGTTGCCTCGTTTGGAACGCCGAAAGTTCTGCTATGTCCTGCGAGGAATCGAACTACTCAGCTGCGTAGACAATACGAGATGGATCATAATAATTTCATGAGCTCATTTCTGGTACCCCTGAACGAATTTGAACCGTTTATTTTTTCTAATCTAATGGCTAATCTTATCTGGTACTCTAAACTAGACTTAAGGAGTACCATCTTCGGAGGCTTTGAAAAACTCATGGAGTACCTTGATATTGGGGATAAAACTGGTATTTCAAAAATAAATTTTTTTTTACTCACATACATTTTTAGGAATATATTAAAACCCTAACCCTAATCCCGTATCCCTATTCCCATCTATACATTTCGATCATGTCCGTTTAATCCCTTCGGCCGCTCCCTCCTCCCCATCGTCGGCGTCCTCCGGCCGCCCACGTCTCCTCCGGCCCGCCCCTCCGGCCACCGGCGCGCCTCCACCGGCCCGCGCCTCTGCCCCCGTGCGTCTCCTTCCACGAGCGCGTCCGGTCGCTGGCGCGGCTCCGACGGCCCGCGCCTGGGCCCGTGCGCGGCTCCGCCACGCCCCTTCCTCGGGCTCTCCCACGGCCGCATCGCCGCAGGCTCAGCCTCTGCCTCCGCCGTGCGGCCTCGCGGGCTCGGCCTCCGCCTCCGCCGAGCCGCCTCGCTGGCTCGCCCTTCGCCGTGCCGTCGCCGCGCAATAGCTCTCCCATGTGTGCCGCACCGTCTTCATGAGGCTAGTATCATGCCCGGCCACTGAGGCCGACCTGCTCAGCGGCATGCTCGGTTGAGCCTCTCTTCTATGTTGTTTTAGTACTTACTATACTAATTGCACTGCTTTGCTCATCTGAGCAAGTAATATGTATGTCGCTAGCTTCGCATTCACAAGGGAATCCTTTTCCCCCGCATTAACGGAACAAGGCCTAAATTAAACTCATGATCATTTCGCATTAATTGTTCCTTACTTCATGATTTCTGATCTTAAAATGATCTCGTCTTATTTTTGTGCTGACAATGTGCGGAGCAATAGGGGAGGATCTATTTTTCTGAAGGTATCTCAGCTCGTTCTTGATGGATGTAGCTCAATAATCGGACTTGCACTTTGCAGCTACGACTTGGCAGTGTTTTAGGACTTCGATTTTGTTCACTTGAGTCTGTATCAGATCATGCATTTTTCTTTTTGAGTAGGCAAACATAGTTCGCAAAAGAGAAGCTCTATACAAGTTGAGAAGCTCCATACACAAGTTATAACCCTAGCTGGGTCAAATTATTACGTGTGCATACATGAATTTAGGCAAATTTTCATTTTTAAGGCACCCGAATTGTCTCTAAAATATGGTCAATAAACATGTTTAAGGGTACATACATAAACCATTGCTTTCTACTTCTGTACAGATCTATAAAATCCTTCCTCCTTTGTATGGTACCCCTGTTGACTCGTTAGTTCTGAATCCTTAACGATGTGAGTATCTTTGCTAAAATTTAACACTGATATTGTACTGCAGCAATGGTTCACTCTGCTATGTACCCCACAATAGTGGTCATATGAGTATCAGTGGCGAGCACATGCGCTCAGGTTAGGTTGTATATGTTTGGAACTCGAAAATTTTATCAGAACTAGAAGCCTTCCACACTACAAGGACAGACTTGCACTACATGTCTGTCCTCCAAGCCTCCAGCCAGGCTCTCCCAGCTCTCATTGCACTGCTTACTTTTCAATTATATTGAACTTGCCCTGACCAGCACAGCTCGTAGGACCAGCCATACCTTAGTCTGTGTAAATACATATATGCGGAAGATGTCAAGTCGACAAACAAATTTAGCATGCAAAAAACACAAGAGCTAGACATGGTAGTCCCATTAAACAGATGATCCTTTAAGCTCTTGAAGTGAATCTCTTGTACTCAAATTTCAGTGACCTCACATTACAAAATCATTAGCTGAAAATTCAGCGAAAAAACCAGTAATCAAAAGCATTACACAAACCTGGAATCATCAATTTCAGTGAACAACCAACAACTTAATGCACAAATCAGTAAATAGCACAATCCAGTGAACATGAACAAGGATCTAGTACATGTATGACTGAAACAGTACATTGCTTCAGTCTCTTTGCTACAAGCTCTCCTTTTCTCGGCCACACGGGATTGCCCCTCTCTCTCTCTCTCTCTCTCTCTTGCTCAATCTCTTAGATGGATCACGTAGCTCAAACTTGAATGGAAATTTCAAATACCCAGGTTTGTTGTGAGCGTCGTGGTGATAGATGCACCCATTGCAAACGCCAGCGTCACCACACGGATGCCGCTGTCTGAGCATTTGGTCGAACACCTTTAGGTGCCGGCGTATCAAGCTCAGGGACGGTAAACGCCGGCAGTACAGAGACCAGCGAGACCTCGACGGGTGCTGTAACATTCAGGAACACGTCCTTCACGAGCAGGGACATCTCCATGACATGGATGGCACCGGTGTCGGGGTCAGGACCCAATGTTGAACACTTGGTGCGCGAGTCCGATGAGGGACCGACGTCCACGCGCTGAGCCGCAATAGCAGCGACGCGGTCTGTCCTGGTGATGGAGATGAACGTCACAGTGGGCATCGACGACAAGCAACTTGGCGCTCCATCTTGGCTTCTAGTCGTTGAAGCAGGTCCGAATTCCCTTCACCGCCCAAGATATGCGGTGACGAGCACCGGGTTGCCGGTAGCCGGAGATGTGGACACTGGGGCAGGGTGGGTGGAGACGTGGAGATGGGAGTTGGCACACAGTAGGAGGAGGCTACGGCTGGTGGCTGCACGAGCGCACGGTGGTGGAGGAGGCAACGCGATTAGGGTGGAGGCAGCCGCTGAGCGCAGATGCGATTGGGGAGGAGGCGGCTTAGATAAATTAAATAAAGGATAATAGTCAATAATGCCCTTCGTTAGTAACAGAAAAAGTTCTAAACTATCCTGCTAAATGAAGGGTCAGATTTTGTTGGTACTCCCGCCTCATCTTATGGAGTACAGGGTACAGTAAAAAATCTCTAATTTCATTTAGTTTAATTGCCTTTCCAGCTAACTGTTTTTGATATAATTTATAAAAATAATAATTTAAAATCCAGTTCTAGCTAATAAAAAAAAGTAGGAAAAGATATGTTCAACTATCGGGTAAGTTCAGTATTCTTAGTTTAGTGTATTGAGAAGTTGGTTAGATTATAATCCGATTTGTTAAACAAAACACTAACTTCTCCGCAACTACTTTTTTCACAGCAGCTTATAAAGGTGACCCCTCAGTTCTTGCGTTCTGAACGTACCATCAACGAGTGTTAATACTAGACACCCATGCCCATGATTTAGCTTGGGAGCGCAGGTGAGCGCGACAGCTCAAGAAATACATGCTACTCCCCTTCTCATGATTAAGCCTCTCTTACCTACCGCCGGAACAGCTACGATTCTGCACTTCTGTTACAGAGACTAAAATGGCCGCCTCACCGACACTGCGCTCGTAGCCAACTCCACCTCCCTGGCCACTGCCATCTGAATTGCAAAAAGCATAGGAAAATAAATAGGAACACATGTGAATATGCAAAAAAAGAAAAACTTATGTGATTTAGAGTATAAACTACAAAAGCTGTTACAATATTACTAGTGGCTGTGCTAAGCATGTGCAGCCTTCAGAAAACTGGAAACTGAAGCTTCTGTTTTCTGAGCTCCACCTCTGACTAAAATTCTCCAGACCAAACACCGGGAGCAGCAGCAACAAGCTTCTTCTCCTTCTCCCAATTTTTTATTATGCTGCGTAGTCTGCTCCGGGGAACTGCAGAAGGTGTGTGTTATATTGTCTCATGAGATATTCTGATTCTCCCAACATGAAGATTGAGTTAAGAGGTAGTTAAACTTTTGGGCAGAGTGAAACCGTCCTGGAGGAATCCTGTTCCATAGAAGAGAAGGCCAAAAGGGAACATTATTGCTTTGTCAGTACTCAGTGCACCACCTGATCTCACTGGGCAGTTAGTGCGATGCTCATCTTTATAATTGAGAAAGCATATAGGCTCACTATTTCTTTTCTTTCTTCCATTTTTGGTTTGGGTCACTATACTTTTAACGCATTTGCTTTTGTGATTTACAGCCCAGAGGGGATGAGCACAATTGCTCTGAATAGTACGCTAAAGAGTTGTCCTCTTGTACTTTCAAAGAAAGGAAAAACTACAAAATCAACAGAATGTGAAATACATGTCCATATAGCAGCCAAGAAAGACCAAATATCACCCCAAAAAAAAAGACCAAATATCACTGCAAACAACTTCATGGAAAAGCCAGAAACATCTTTACTTGTAAGCATTGCAATAGTTGCTGTAGGAGCACAAAACTCCATGCTAAAAGTTTATGGATGCTAAAAACTGATGAGAGGTGGCTACACTACACGCCGACAACACCCACTGCCTCTCTCTCTCTCCTCATCAACAGCTGCCACCCATGATCTTATTATCTTTTACTCCCCTTCCCAACACACCACCTTTTATATAACACACACTCTTTAACTCTCCGTCTACCACCCTCCATTCCTCCCTATCTCATCCTGTCCCTGCCTCCCTGCTCTTCTCAGGTCAGTCTCCCTTCTCGACCTGTCAACCTGTCTTTCGCATCTCGACCTGATGGCATCGTGCAATGCTCGATGTTTCTTCCATTATTTGGGTCTCCATGTCTTGCAGTCTGAGGTTCTTGCGTTAGCTTAGAGGCGCTTACTGGTCAGTGCTGCGCGTGCTGCATTTGGATCTGCTCTCGCAGTTCTTGGCCCAAGGAAGAACAGATCTCTCTTGAGCACTGTGTCTTTCTTTTCCTTTAAGCTGAAGCAAATGTTTTGTAATTTTGGCCAAATTCTGGAGATCCGAGACGCTTAATTTGGTGGTTTTCTTGGTTATTGGCCTAAAATAATAATAGCTTTTGGTTCTTTCATGATGCTGAGATCTGCAGGCTGTAGTACTATTTAGTTCTTGAAGTTTATGTCATGTAATAATTTGGTAGGTAGCACTTTACAGCTCTATAATGTTGGTCAATTCTGCTAGATCGGGTCTGAAATGTTTTTTCTATCTATATTTGTCTTTCTTGGTGACAATGACATGCCCATTAATTAGTTCTGAAATTGTGCACACCTCTTTCTTTAGGCTAAATTGTGCTCAATCCTAGTGATCTGAAATCTGCATACCAGAAAGATCTAAACACCATGTCCTTCCAGATCAAGAAGCAACATATTTCTTGAAATCTCACTAGTTCCTACCGCGCAACACCATAAGTATTCCAAAATCGTAGAAATCTGAAGAACAAGAAGTTACTAATCCGGAATTTCAGACCAGGAATCACAATGTAGATCTCTTGTTGTTGCCTAGGAACTTCACTAATTACCGTGTTTCTAGTCAGTGTAGAATTCGCATACTCACTAGTACAATACATGGTAATTCAGATTCATGTAATGAAATGCATGACAAATGCAGTGTTTAATGCTTCATTTTTCTCCCGTGACCTCAGGGTTTTTGGTCGGAGAAGAAGAGCAGGCATACATCATGATGGAGTTCAAAGCACGCATTTTTAGCGTGGCCATGTTAGCCATTGTGCTCTCCTCTCCTGCGTTCGCCCAGAAGACCAAGAGCCCGGCCAAGAGCCCCCCTGCTCCGGCGGTCGCAATCCTCCCGCCGTCCCCGGCGCCGGCCCCCGCGCCGCGCCATGTGGACCTCGCCGACCTCCTCAGCGTGGCCGGCCCGTTCCACACCTTCCTGGACTACCTGCAGAAGACCAACGTCCTGGAGACCTTCCAGAGCAAGGCGAACGACACCAAGGAGGGGATCACCATCTTCGTCCCCAAGGACTCGGCGTTCGCCGCTCTCCGGACCACCACGTTCGCCAACCTCACCGGCGACCAGCTCAAGTCCCTGCTCCTGTACCACGCTCTCCCCAAGTACTACTCCCTCGCCGAGTTCAACAAGCTGAGCAGCCTCAACCCGGTGGCGACCTTCGCCGGCTCGCAGTACACGCTCAACCTCACCGACAACATGGGCAGCATCCGGGTGAAGTCCATGTGGTCCAACCCAAAAATCAGCAGCAGCGTCTACTCCACCCGCCCCGTCGCCGTGTACGAGGTCGACAAGGTGCTCCTGCCGATGCAGATCTTCAAGAGCGACCCGCCGCTCGCGCCTGCCCCCGCGCCGGCGCCGGACGCCAAGTCCTCCGACGTAGCCCCCAGCCCGATGTCGGGGAAGGCGGCGAGCGCGAAGGCGAAGGCGGCGGATTCGAAGAGCGCATCGTACCACGCCGGCGTCGGCGTTGCCAGTTACCTGGCGCTTGCTGTCTCCGGTGGCATGATGCTCCTGTGGTGAGAGACTGAGAGGTTCCTGGCATGCTGGGGCGCTGGGTTCATCCACGCTCCCCGCTGCTTAATTTTTACATGGACTGTTGCTGAGTTCATTCTTTTGGACATAGTAGGTGTTGTGTTAGGATTTGGATCATATATGCTTCTATGGTTGCTCTTTGTTGATACTTGATACTTGATTTGATGCATGTATGCAGAAAGTATTTCATACTCGTCAGTGGTACTCCTGATCTCTAGAACTTATGACTGGGTATCTGTCATGCTGGACATCTAGTTCTTGAAGAAGATAATGAAGTGCGAGGTGAACTACTTACTGGTTGCATGTGACGGATTGCTAATTGGCTACTCAAAAGGCAAATCGCGTGCTTGCTGTGCTGTAGGTGGCAATTTGGCATACGATTCTTTGGTAAACAAGTTGTCTTTACCATTGAACTGACTGTCTAATGGTGTTACATGACAATGGGAGATTAGCAATGTGCAGCAGCGTGGCTGTCCATCTCTTCTCTGGTGAATTCCTTTTGTCAGGAACAGCAAGCAGATTGGTTTGTGCTCTGAAGTAGTTGTGCCATGACGAGCTCAAAATTCTGCAAGGACTTGGGCTGATTTGTTGTGCCTTTGGCAAGTGCGTGGAGAAAGAAAGGGAATTTCCAAGCGAAGGAGTCTGAGCTTAGCTCGCCGTTCTCCACATGCAGTTGGTACGTGTCTGCAGGATGTGGCGATGTGCGAATGCGAAATGTGCGGTATCTCAACACCAGTTGATGATTAATCCTACTATTTAACTCCCCTACTTAAGTGATCTCACGATGTGGTTGGTTTGTACAGGTCCATAATAAAATGGTCGATCCATACTTGGACGAGGCCCCCGCTGTTCTCGACAAACAAATCAACCATGCACCACAGGAACCCAAGGAAAAATCAGCAGAATTCTTCGCGGGGAAGGGAATCCGTGAAGTGCGATGGGATGGAGGAAACAAGAACACCGAATCGAGCAGCCGGAATTGAAACGAACGAACAGATGCGAGATTGGAGGATGGGATGCGCACGACGAGAGTTCGTCGTGTTTCGGGGGCTCGATTTGGGCTGGGCGAAGTTGCGGCTGGGTCCTGACAAGCCCATTTCAGTAGGCCGGGCCCAGCTGCCATGGAGCCTTATGGTAGGAATTTGCAGAGACAGTAGTGGATTTATGCAGATAAATGGAGACGAACTCTAGCTAGTGATGTGGTCTCATCTTACGCGTCCGCAGTCAAAAAGAGAGAAAGAATCCCTAAGCAAAAAGAGAGAGAAAGAATGGAGATGATGCCTTTGCAGGGAAGATGAACAGAACAGAACAATGTTTTGTTGGTTTCTGATCTAGATATGTCCATCCTATCGACATTGTACCCTGATCCAGCATCTTCAGCGTTGTGCCTCTGACTGTATCATATCGTTTTCTTTTGTCTTTCAAATAAGGAGAGGTGCTCCAAATTTCGTGAACGAAATTGTTCAGATGGTTACGAGCAGAGTAGCCAATAAGGAGATATGCTCCAAATTATCGCATCTCTCTCACCGATTCGCCGCTTGTTTCAGGCCTTCGGCCTCCGCCGGCCCCAACCTCCTCTCGACGGCCCTATACGCGTCGCACTGCACCGTCATAGCTGTGTGCATCGCTGTGACGGGACACGCTGCACGACGATGTGAGCGACTAGTTTTGTCCTTAGCGCGACAAGATCTCGTTGACAGCAATTTAGAGCGCAAAAAGGATTGGTTGTTAATTGATGTTTAGTTGGATTAGTAATGATAGACGTTGAAATGATGTTGAATATAACTTCCACTATATATAATCTAGAGTAAGACTTGGATCAATCCAAACTGGTACGGAGAGATAGGTCAGACCGGCCCTCATGGGCAGTCAAACCGTCAGCCTCGGAGAAATTGGCGACGATGATGATTCTTTAATGGATGGGGCATAGCACCCGTGGCTCCTAAAGACATAGGTTTTCGCTGAACCTCATTAATAAATATTGGTGTATGTTTTCTTCTCATATATTTATTTCGTTGATCCTATACTATGCAGGAGCGACGTAAAGTCACGGAGATTAGTCGACGGTGTTGTCCTTGAGAGGCTAATTTCATAACAAGTAGTATCTAAGCGTGAGGTTGGATTGGATCCTGAAGCGGTACGAAAGGTCTCGGCGGAGACCGAGGAAGCTTGACTGCGTGCGTATAAAACCCATAAGGGTTTGGAGCACGATCGATTAGGGCTGTGGCACACATATTCCGTGTGGGCATGCATCTACAAGGCATTAAATGATAGGGAATGACGTTGTGCGGAGCAGACATGGCACGAGGTGGAGCATGGTGATGACGGCTCTAAGGAGGACGTTGGGGTCTAGAGGCACGGAGCAGCGCGAAGAAAGACCCAAACCATCCAAGGCCCTAAAGTACGGGCGGCCGGCGGTTTCGAACTATCATCATCGAGGCATGACGGCGCGGGGCGATCGGTGGCCAGACCTCCTAAGGGGCGGTCAAACCAGCCATTGGAGAGCGGCCACAGGCAGCAGTTAGGACCGTGTGGGGGATCCGCATGGGATGGTCAGACCAGTTACAAGACTGGTCCGACTGGTCATAGAATTGTTATGAATCGGAGACGGATCCAAGATCGATTCGAAGACGATTGATGACACGTATCGCACAAAGGCGACATGTCATAGAGAACATTGCAGTGGAGGGCTCTCATGGTGAAAGGTTGCTAGTCAGGTTGATCATGATGAGAAAGGACTCGATAGGGACGAGATGGGAAGTCACACTCCAAGGCTAAGCCAAAGAGCAAGAAATGGCTGCATTGCTATAATTGCAAGGAGTAGGGGCATTATCAAGAGGGATTGTCCAATGAAAAAAAAGGGCTGATGTAAGCGCCAATATGGTTGTGAAAGGTAACGAGAATGAAGTTTGTATGGAGTTCTCTCACTTTCAGGAAGTTGGTTGACAGGAGAATGGATATTGGATTTAGCAATTTTCTTCCACGTGACACCTAACAAAGAGTGGTTTAGTTCGTACAAGTCTAATGATTTGGGAGAGTCTACCAGGGAGATGACACAATCCATAGTGTTGTTGAAATTGGTGACATCAAGATCAAGACTAATGACGACGTTGAGCAACTACTCAGGAGTATTAGACACATGTTAAAAAGAGATCTAATTTCACTAGGGTCTCTTCATGATGATAGTTTTGTCTATAATGTTGACAGGGATAAGAAAGAACCTGGATATGGCACACATGGTTGCGCATGCAACCTATATTCTCTCCCCTCTTTGTCCACTTTCCAAAAGTTGTGAATTGATTTGAAAATTTTCATCCTGATATAACATGTACACCTGCATAATTTGATGCCAAATATGGCCGCATGCGTCTTGAAACAAAAAAAGCAATTTGCACATCTAAATTGAATATTCACCACCTAGGTTGTACCAATTTGTTTTTTGTGCAAGATGCATATCATCATATTTTTGCATCAAATTTGGCAAGTGTACATGTTATATTAAGTTGAATATCCATGAAAAAAATTCATGACCTTTTGAAGTAGGTGCAAAGAAGAGAGAATATAGGTTGCGCACATAACCCATTTCACCTAGGAATTACTCGGACAAGAAGACCCGAGGATTAAGAAGGACTAGGTGATTGTGATAAAGGGGAGGAGGACTACAAAAGATTTGTACAAACTACAAGGGTACACTGTTGAAGGTGGAGTCATAGAGGAACCAAACACTATGCTAATTTAAGTGGAATACAACAAAGTCTAAGGCCAAGTTAGACTTGTTGGGTGACTCTGTTCAGTGAGCTACAAGGCGAAGACTCAATTTCAAGGTACATGGAGGTTTGCGCAAGAAAGTTTTGAGGTGACGAACATATATTTGCCAAGGTGGAATATTTTAAAATTGAGTCGAATATATGTAAATGTAGTTTATAATTAGAATTTTGGTGTAACAAGTGGATATGATTGTTTAAGTCAAATATGTTGTAACCCAGATTCCTATAATAATGAGGCGCCGTAGTATGTAACCTAGAATAAGGCTCGGACCAATCTGAATTGGTACAAAGGGATCGGCTAGACTGTCCAGCCTCATGGATGGTTAGACCGTCCACCAGGCCCTCGTAGATGGTCAGACCGTCAGCCTCAGGGAAACTGGTGACGATGGTGATTTTTTAGTGGATGGGGCGGAACGACTGCAGAAGAGCTCTCTAGGAGGTGATTCGATTGAACTCCGTTAATAAATATCAATATCTATTTTTTTCATATATTTATTTCATTGATACTACGTTGCACCAGGACGACGTAAAGTTATAGAGATTAGTAGGCGGTGTTAGTGTCGAGAGGCTAATTTTGTAACTGATCTGCACCGCGAGCTCTGTCGCTGTTGTAATAAAAAGGTTGTTACGAAATGATGTGCTAGATAATAAAATGATCCTTGAGTACACCGGAAAGATGATTAAGTCACCTAATCAACAAAACCCATCGTTTACATAAGAGGTATAGTACTTTTTACATACATTTTCCACTTCAACGAGTGCTTAAGAGTTGCAACTTAGCAAAAATAGAATTGTTTACTACATTTTTCACTTCAACGACTGCTGAAGAGCAGGTAGCCAGCAAAAGTAAATTAGACAAAAAACATTTCGTCTAGCTTATATTAGAAGCTTAGCATACATCATGTTTGCTGAGTTTATCATCTTACAATTTCCACAATATTTCGTAAACTTGATCCAGGAAGTGCAAAACAACATCCAAATATCAGCGAAACACCAATTAGCACCCTCCACCCCTTCAGCCGGCCCCCATGCCCAAGCTGAGATCATCACGGTCATAAGAAAATCTAGCCTATTACATCACGGCATACATAATCCATGATCCATCAACCAGCCTACATGGCACCTCACACAAAAGAAACAAAGTGAGAGCAAAGTTAGGCGCCTCCAACACCCCTCCTCCTTGCTTTGAAAAGTCTTGAAGCCTTCTGCTTGATCCCCAATATAGCTCCTATATTACTATATAAAGAACAAATATTTTATCTAAAATATCAGTTGTGTGTCTCATATAATTGGTCACCCATTGCCTGAAAATAAAATCCTCAAAGTGCACCCAAGTGCCTCTTGGATGGCGATCCAAACAAATTTTACCATCTTGCATTCAAAAAGTATGTGATCTGCGTTTTCAGTCTCTCCACATAGCTCCCATTTGTCGGATCATTCCCACACGCATTTTACTAGTTGTTGTCCCGATAGGATTCTATCCTGCATCGCTTGCCATATGAAAACCTTTACTTTTAGAGGCACCTTAATCTCCCACATCTCTTGGAGATTCATGTTAACCATCCCACTGTAGGAGATTAATCGTTATAGGAACCATAAAAACACGTTTCTTTTCTAAATCTCACACCGTCTTGTCGGGTGCGGGATTTAGAGCCACCCCTCGGAACTCCCCCATAAGGGCACCCAATTCTTTTAGTTCGAGTTCTCCAAAAGACTTTCGCACCTCTATATATGTAGTTGTCCCCTGCCCACCAATCTGCAATTGTGCAATCAGGATCTTCGCAGACTAAGTACAAAAGCGCAGGAATCAGATGTTTAATGGGAAAGAGCCGATCCAAACATCTTCCTAGAATTTAGTTTCTTTGACTATCTCCACGACATTTACCGCACACCATTTGAACTAGTATTTGATGTGTTGTAGGCCCTTCTAGAATTGGCACCCTGTATGAGGTATTTGTTTCTAATGAGCTTACACCAATCTGATTCTTCGCGATTGACAATTTTACAAATTCATTTTACGGGAAGGCATGTGTTCACGAGCCTTGGGTCTTACACCCCTAACTCTTCGAAGTCTTTAGGCTGATCTGGCTTTCTTTCCGGTTCCTTCGCAGAAGGAACACGATCTAATTTTATCTATTTATTGGTGCATCCCTGTAGCAAAAATAAATGATCACTAAATTATTTATTTTTGGCCCAAATTATCAGGCTGCTGTGTTATCTACAGCAAGAATCTCTTATAGGAACTGAGAACTGCTATACGTACATGCACCGCGTCCATGCTATGTTTGGTTGAATGGAGTAGATCAGAGTAGTTGGTGTAGAAACACGGGCAGGGATGAGCGGCAAGAGTTACCGAATTAAGGCTAAGATCGAGACTTTCTTGTGCACGTGTACTGCTATATTCGTTAAACGTGTGCGAGTAGTGAAAAATGAGGTCATCTCAGTTTAAAAGTAACGATGGTTGTGTGCAAAGGATGTTGCCAATATGACATAGCTAACTTCCTTTCTCCTCACGTTCTCTTGTTTGCCCAGCAAAGCTAAGCTAGATACCAAATAGGCAAGATATTCAGATGTTTAGTGTTGTAGGCTGGTCCACAAAGTGTCTTACCACGAAATTCCGGTTAGGCAAACGGGCCGGAAGGCGAGAGCCTCACAGAAATCCAGTGTAAACTGCTCTATAATCCATGTAAAACTCTCCATTTTCTTTTGAGGGATCAAACTCCATCTTGATAGGGTTAGACACAGAGAAAGACTTCCTAAATGCACAACAAACTGATGGAATCGTGCATGATCAAAAGCCGCGTGCCGTATGCCTTGTGTCTCTGCGATCTGGCCCGTTGCATGAACCAAGAAATTCGGCTCTTTCTGCACGAGCAAAAAGCATCAGTAAAAGCTTGCCCTGCATAGAGAAAGCACACAGTAACTCTGCCTGCCTCCCATCCTCGCCGTCCACGCATTCGCAGGGTCGAATCCGCACCGTCCATTTCTTTCGCGCGCACGGCCTCTGTGCAAACTGGCATTCCACGACAGGTGTCAGAGCCTATCCCAAAGAACCCGTATTAGCTCTAGGCCGAAAGAGGCAGGTTAAGACCACGTGGACACTACTACAAAAAAGGTCATCCACTATATCTTATCACTGACTGGCAGGAAAAAGCCCGTCAGACTTATCACTTATCACTGACGGGCAGCCGGATACACGTCAGTGGTGACTCTATCAGATGTTCCGTTTCAGGGGAGAAAAGTCATCACTGACGGGCACAAAAGTCTGCCCGTCAGTAATGACTTCAGCAGAAATACGGGATTTCACGAAAAGTCATCACTGACGGGCATGAAGTTAGACCCGTCAGAGATGTCGAAGAAGTCTGCCCGTCAGAGATGTCAAAGTCATCAGTGACGGGCACAAAAGTCTGCCCGTCAGTGAGGTGAATCCCGCCAACTCAGAAATTTCAAAACCTGAAATTTTTCACTTATCACTGACGTCAGTGATGTGAATCCCGCCCAACTCCGAAATTTTAAAACCCGAAATTGTAGAATCCCGCCGGGTATATAATTCACCTCAGTGCCCGCACTCCACTCAACTCCACTCAAATCCAGATCCATATTTCTCTCCATCTCCCTTCCACCCTCCTCCTCTCCTCCTCTCCTTCCTAGAAGCACCCTCCTCAAGCATCCCACTGTCAGATCCTCATGCCCACTACCGGCCCCTTCTCCTCTCCAACTCCATGGAGTCACGGTGAGCACCCTCCTCTCCTCCCTTCCACCCTTCCACCCTTCCACCCTTCTCTTCCTTCTCATCCTTCTACTAGTGCCTAAATTTTTTATTTTTTAAATTTTTTCTCGTATTTTTTTGTAGCAGCTCTATTCCCTCATGGTTCGGAATCCACAAAAATTACTGCATTTGGAGCTCGGGAACGGAGGGTTCGGTAGCGAAAATTATTCGTTCGGAGGATTCGGTAGGCCGAATTTGGAGTGAAATTTTTTTATTTTTAAAAAATTTTCTTGTATTTTTTTCTAGCAGCTCTACTCCCTCACGGTTCAGAATACGCAAAGATTACTGCATTTGGAGCTCGGGAAGAAGTTCAACGGAGGGTCGAAAGAGGCGACATTTCGTTCGGAGGGGCAAAAGTCAGTCTTAGAGGGCGAATTTGGAGGTGAAAAAATGTACAGGTTTAAAGACATGTAAGTTTATCAGATGCGCCTCGTCGATACGGTCATTTTGAGTGGTCGTGGACCCAAAACGGACACCGTATGCAAAAGTTACAGCCGTTTTAATGAAACCCTACCCGACACTGCCCGGGTAGGGCTTTTTTTTTACGCCTCTAAAAAGGTCATCACTGACGGGCATAATACCTCACCCGTCAGTGATGTGAGTCATCACTGACGGGTATACTACTTCACCCGTCAGTGATGACTTTTTTCGCGCATCTAAAAATGTCATCACTGACGGGTGGATTGTTTGACCCGTCAGTGATGACCTTTATCAGTGACGGGTAATTTACCCGTCACTGATAATACGAGTCACCACTGACCATTAATTACTGACGGGATGAGTACCCGTCACTGATAAATGTTTTCCGCCCGTCAGTGTTGACGTTTTATGTAGTAGTGGGAGCAGAACTTTGCCGCGAATTCTGTGGCAAGAGCCTGCATGGATGGAGAAAATTCACTTTTAGCCCCCGCGCCGACGCAATGCCAAAATTAGTCCCTTAATTTTTTTCAAAGCAAAAAACAACAGCATCAACAAATTCGTGCAGCCATGTAGCTCTAGCCGCACCCCGGGCATGCGGCACTGCCCTCCCGCAAGTCCAGCACGCGGCCCGCGCGTGGGGCCCGCCAGCCGAGCCTACCGCACACCGGATGGAGCGTGCCGCAGGTGGGGCGTGCGGCACCCCCACCTGCCGCACCTCTGGCGTGCGGGAGGTGCCGCACCGCCTGCCGCACGTCCGGCCTGCGGCCGGCAGCTCCTCCGCGCCACGCCTGCTCAGCCGACACGCCG
Organism: Stipa capillata; assembly: GCA_019208055.1. Classification (NCBI taxonomy): domain Eukaryota; kingdom Viridiplantae; phylum Streptophyta; class Magnoliopsida; order Poales; family Poaceae; genus Stipa; species Stipa capillata. Next base: position 118,344 of record JAGXJF010005905.1, read on the forward strand.
ACAGAACAAAAAATTGCTACAGACTCAAAATCAGCGCAAAGCAAAATGTTGTACAGTAAATTTCCGTACGACACGATCGAACTACATATGCAAGGTTACTTCTACTCGTCGAGATGTGATTTTTTACCAAGTTCGTCAGAAAATTATTTAATATTACCGTGTCGTCACGACGTGAAGCTTGGTACCGATCCATCCCCATCCGTAATTGATCAACATGTGTGATGGTTGCTCGTCTCTCGGGTGGAGGACATGTGAGCCTAGCACGGGTCCTTGGCACGTACCACCGCAGGTAGTCGTCGTACGTGCTCTCGTCGTACTGCCTACATTTAAGGTAATGTTAGTCACCGACATGCAGAACATACCATGCGTAAGTTGAGTGTCACAAATTATCTATCTTAGTTCTGGGATGATCTCATGTGCAGCCAAGTTGTCCCACATTTCTTTCCACGGACATTGTGTCATTCTCCAATCGTCGTCCTTCCTGCCTTTCTTACCCTGCCTGCATTTCACATACAAAAATCATTAGTAAGCACACTAAAAACGCTAACAAGCATATAATAGTTGCGAACTTCAAAACGTAATCGTGGATTTTTTTTCTCCAGTTGTCTGCTAGCTGGAGGGGGCACTTGCTGGAATAGCGCAAACTGCCTCATGACACGGTGGGGTGCATACGGCTCTACCATGTTAGAGAATACTAGGTGACATGTCGTCAGCCAGTAATGTATGTCCCTTCTGCACTGGATGGACAAACCATGAGGTGCTACACTACCTATATGGTCATTTGTCCATGGGAACCATATCACCCCACTGTGGTCCATCATCTCGAACTCCTGGTGGTACATTGGGTAGCAACGCGCGGACAGTTCCCGGGCCCAAGTAAAAGTGGCACCTGTCCACCGAGTCCCCATAGTTGGCCCATCTATAGTGCTCTGCCCCATGGGATACGGGTGGATTGGTTCAATTATCTGGGGCCGTCCAACAGGGAAGTGCTCCCAAGACCACAGCTGAAGTAAAGAACGGCATACGCAAAGTACCGGCTGTTTGCCCTTCGTACGGGATGTTGCGTCACACAACCCCCTATAGGTAGCACTGAGTACTGCAGATCCCAGCTGTATTGAGGAGCGTCCCCTAGTGGAGCATCGGCCAAAGCCTCTGCAAGGTGTATGTAGCTTGCATACACTATGTGACTATTCGAACTTGGAGACATGAACCAACCGAATAGGTATAGCAAATACGCAACCAAATGCGTCCTGATAACTTCTTCGTTAGCATCCATCGGGCATGTGTCAAACCTCCTAAGCCAGGTTTTTGGGACACCACGTGGAAGCTCTCCTTTCTCCGTTCTTGGAATCTCCGCACCAAATCTTTCAGCCAAGTGCTCCATCCAGTCAACTCTTTTGGGAGGTGGAACTATTGCCTCTCTGCTAACAGACAACCCTGTGATCATGGAAACGTTTTGTAGAGTGATCGTCATCTCTCCCCAACGGAAATGAAAAGTGTGAGTCTCAGGTCTCCACCTGTCGACTAGAGTAGTCAACAGAGACGAGTCCAAAGTGAAAGAGTGGCCAGTCGACATCATCCTAGCGAATGGCAGGAGCCCTGTATCTCGTAGGAATGGAACGAACCGGTCGTCAAGTGCCCAGTGGGACCTTGGAACCCTTAACGTATACGTTGGTGGAACTTCGACCTCACTTCATAGCCAAGAGTGGCACCGATGGTGATTATCGTAATAATGCTCCAGTAGTTTCGGTAGTGCAGCCATTTCCTGCAGCCAAAAAACGTCAGGCAAATCTGTATAACTTAACTATAGGAGATCGACATGCACTACATGCAAATAAAACAATACATTACTTACGTGTACATGAAAAGTATCTTCGTTAAACGGGAACAATACAAATATAAAATATATTAGAACACTAGCAGTTAAACGTGACAATACATAGATACAACACATTTTCGTTAAAGGAAATTTGATGACATATTATCTTATACTAGGTACGGGTAGACGCACTCGGCTTGTTTGGGCAATCCTTCTTCCTATGTGTAGCGCTCCTGCATATTAAACACTTGCGGGGTTCTCCAATTTGGCTATCATCCATGTCATTCCTGAATCGCCGAGTATGTCGTTGATCCTTTTTTTGCTGCTTCAATGCTGCATTCGGCACCCACTCCCATTGGCCAGGCCATACATCCCTATAGCTCATATCAATGCCATATGAGTAGAACTCGCTGCTCCATGTGGCAAGCAAATGTTGAATATTGAAGTATGGTGAGACATATTGTTGCGAAGCCTGTTTCAAGTGTGCACACGTCGTGTACACATGTGAGCAAGGATAATGCAGAAGCTTCGGCTTGTTACACGTGCATGAACAAGTAGTAGCGTCAAGCTTGACTTCATGCTTCCTGTCACCTCTAGCGTGGCTGTTAACATGCTTCCTGCGAAGACGGATCTTATATTTCCTCCGCAAGCCATCAACCACTCGAATGTCATGCTTTTGAGATTTTTTAATTTTCATGTCCATGTACCTCTGCATAATTTCAGACCATTGCTTACCTTTCTCCATGTTATCTTTTGCAGCCCTGAATCTATTATCAAAGTAACTAACAGTCCGGGACCATGATTCATCGACGATGCCAGTGATAGGGAGGCACTGCACACCTTTCAGCACGCCGTTGTAACCTTCAGACATGTTTGTCGTCATTATGCCGTACTTCGACCGTCCGTATCATGAACCAACGCCCACTTCTAAATCTCTGGAGTGTGTTTGCTGACCCACTCTGAGAGAGTCTGAACTCTTCTACTAGGCGCAGCACGGGGATGCACTGGCTGTTCAACTTCGACCTGAGATTCCCCGCTGTAACGGGCAGTTGCACTCTCTAATAATCTCCAAATTTCCTGGAACTTCCGCTCCTGATTCTGCATGCACATCTTCTTGAAATTCTTCATTAGCTCCTTTGAGCGGAACTTCTGAAAGAAATTGGCCGCTAGATGCCGCATGCACCATCTCGATTCCAGATCACTCCACCTGTACTCGTCAACAACTGTATGCCTTATTATGTCAATTGCATTTAGAAGCCCAACATTGCGATCGGTAATAAGGCATACATGAGGAATATCTCTGACAACTGACAACTTTAGATTTATAAGGAACCAGAGCCAGCTATCTGAGTTCTCGCTCTCAACGATTGCATATGCAACTGGAAGCACTTGATCATTTGCGTTGGCTGCCATTGCTATTAGTAATGTCCCCTTGTACTTTCCCGTGAGGAATGTACCATCCATTGACAGCACTGGACGATAGTACTTGAATGCCTCGATGGTTTGACTGAAGGCCCAGAATACACGGTCAAGTATGAACCGACCAGGTACCCCATCAGGATGTGGCCTATCAAACTTGTTTATGTAAGTACCAGGGTTAGCTTCTGCTATCTGATGCAGCAACCTGGGGATGAAGTTATACCCCTCTTCGAATGTACCGAACATCCTCTCAATCACCTTTTGTTTGGCACATCTGACCATGCTGTAGCCGATAGGAAAACCTACTTCGTCAGCCACGGTCGCCATTAGTGCCTTCGGCCCCACCGAGATATCTTGCGACACTAGTTGGTGTACTTTTTTGGCTACATATGCAGCACTCACATTACGGTGCTTTGTCAACGGCTCAGATAGCTCGCACGTATGGTGTATCAAGACTGTTATCTCAAAATCTCTCCCAAGGCCCGTGTGTTGGTTCGCACAGATTCTCGCTGGGCAATTCGGTTGTGTGCATACAACCTTCAAACATTGAGGATTTGACCTTTTTGATTTGTATTCACGACTTATGGAGACAGCATACTTCGCAATGGCGGTCTTCGCGGCCTACTTGCTTGGAAAGCGCTGGCCAAACCATTAGAGTGTTCTCATCAAAGCCCCAACGTGAATTGACGTCACGTGAGATCACAAGGTTCTGTATTGTCAATTCATCCATACCTTCCATAACAGCTACTTGAGCATCGCCTGCAGCATCACCTCCATCATTCTCGCTACCATCAGATATTTCCTCACCCTCTTCATCCGAATTCAACTCGTTCGGCAGGGTTGGTAAGACTTTGAATAAATCTACACGGGCGGACCAGAATGGACCTGCATCTTCGTTCCTGACTAACTGTTCTTCTTCTTCATGCATGGGGTTGTCCTCCCTTGCCGCCAGGACTATTTGACGACTTCCTTCTGTCGCAGCAAGTTGTAACTCAACAGCCGCACTAGAGCCTTCATCACGGTCAACAAATTGAACATATACCATTGGCTGGCCATACATCGCAGCTCTAGGAGTGGTAACAAGCCTCATGTACCCAGCCCATGACACATTGCCAGTGACCTTATGTAGCTCCCACAAGGGGTCACATGAACCTTCATCGTGACCCCTACATGTCACTGCTTCGATGACAAGCTTTTTACGCGTTGTCTCCCGATCAAACTCCCGACATATTGACCTCCTCAGGCCAGTCAAACTAATCTCCACCAAACCTTCTATTCGTGCTACCTTGAACTGGCACTGTGGCAGATCGAGCCCGCAAGGCCCGTCCCATATTACGATGCCTCTGTAGAACACTAATAATTCATTCATTGTACCTACGTACGCACGAAATACATATAAATATGTTATTCTGATTTTAATTTCGTGTACTACCATAATAAATGTACTAACAATATAATTTCATAATATATGGACGAATAATACTTTCAAAATAACTCACTAGTACTATTGATAAAAAATTTACGTACTCAATGCACTTTTAGTCCTCCCCCTCGTGCGAGCTCAATGCCAAAAATAGACCCCGTTTGGAGATAAAGCCAAAAAAGTCTGGACACATGGCTCCTACCGTAGATCAGACCCGCGGGAGGCCACCTGCCGCAGGCCAGACCTGCGGGGGGCTAAAAATGCATTTTGTCCAATAAGCAAGCTGGACCGTTGAGTACTGTCAATCAGACGGTTGCAATAGTTGGGATTCGCGGCTACAGTACCATCTACAGTATGCTACATTACCATCTACAGTACTCCTACAACACTATCTACAGTGACCGTGAACATCACCGTCTACAGTATGCTACAGTACAATCTACAGTACTTCTACAGTACCATCTACAGTGACCGTGATGTCTACAGTACTTATATATAGTGTGTGAACAGTACATAAACAGTAACACAAACATGCGTATTACTAGTAATTATAGAATGATTAGTATGTTTCATACTAATGATGACTTGTGATTTGTGTGTAACCTTTTTATTCATATTATAAAATGTAATTCTTTACTCCTATATTTCTGAATTTTTCCACCGCATAAAATCGTTTTTACTACAATGTGTTATGTTTTCGATTTCTGACATTATTTTTCTCAGTTTATATTGTAATAAATTTTTATAAAATATATGTACATTTTAAAATATAATAGTCGATGTACATAATTATTTGCATGTGAAATTTCATTACCTTAAACGGTGGTTCACCGTTTAATGCACCAATCTCCCTGTTGCAGCACAAATATGATCCACAATTCACTCGTCAAGCCATCATCATATATACTCGGGTCACTACATTATGAATAACAACATTGTTATCAAAATTTATAGCACTCTACAAACATACTAATTATTTGCTATTTAACTCATTTTGTCAACATAGAAAATAAGATGACTACCAATAGTAATAAAGAGAACTTCAATCTAACTAATTAATTAATACATAATGAAGCGTTATTATTTTCGGTCCAAAAATTAAACTAACTTCGTCATCGTCATATCAATTCTGCTAATTAATATTTTTGGTCTCAGAAAATATTCAAAAACATCTCTTCCAAATATGTGAATAGCAAAGAAAACAATAGTGTAACATGCTCATTTCGGACCAACGAAACAATTAATCAGCAACTTGTAGGGGAATTTTACTTACCTCTACTTGTACATCTTGACTTCATCCTTTTTTTCTTCAATTACTGCAACCACTGATCTTAGCTCGAAACCCTACAAAAATTTCTCCAGACTCCGATCTTATTTCGTTGTTCTTCTCTATTCTTGGGATGCACTGGAATGAGTGAATGTGATGAGAGGATAGTAAGGGAGGAGAGAGCTGCACCGAGCTGGGGTTCAAATGAGTGGAGAGTCTCGCATGCGCATGCGAGCGCCCGAGCTGGGGTTTAAATGAGTGAAGAGTCGTATGCGCATGTGGGCGCGTGATTTCTGCGCGAGAGAAAATAGCATACGCCCAAAAGAGGAATACTGCAGCAACAAATTGATCTGGCACGTATTTTGAGGTGGCACAGATTTTAGTGAAATAGTGAACTACTGTAGCAAATTTGATCGGTAGCAAATTTTATGTGCCAGCGCACCAGGATCTGTAGCAAATATCACGTGAGAAGAGCTAAATCCTAGCACTGCGAGATGACTGCGTACACAAATTCTGAGACAAACTTCACTGATTTCGAGATGAACAATGACCAAACAGTAAATATACTGTATAAAAGTTTGCTTTGCACCGATTTTGAGATGGAATCTTGCTTTAAACTGTAGCATGCTTTAAATTGTAGCAATTTGGCCAAATCCAGGTGACGTGTGCGCGGAGGAGCTGCCGGCGGCAGGCCGGATGTACGGCAGGGGTGCGGCACCTCCCGCACGCCAGAGGTGCGGCAGGTGGGGGTGCCGCACGCCCCACCTGCGGCACGCTCCATCCGGTGTGCGGCAGGCTCGGCTCGCGGGCCCCACGCGCGGGCCGCGCGCTGGACTTGCGGGAGGGCAGTGCCGCATGCCCGGGGGTGCAGCTAGAGCCACGTGGCTGTGCGTGATTCGTTGATGCTGTCGTTTTTGGCTTTAAAAAAATTAGGGGGGCTGATTTTGGCATTGCACCGGCGCGGGGGGCTAAAAGTGGATTTTCTCCTGCATGGATTCACCTAACGAAGTTCAGCAAGTCAAAACCCAGTAAAGAACCAAACGTGAAACTTCTGCCTACGTACATAATCTTGTCGCGGTTGAAATCGTTTTCTATCGGGTGGAGCCCACTTCTGTTCTTCTATACATAGCTTCAGCCTCTAGACATATGCACGATTTTCACCAGGTGGAACTCACCTCCACTCTCCTATGCATAGCGCTAGACATATGCACGGCATATATGTGAGTTTTATTAAATTGTGGTCATGTACGCTCTAAATTCTCAAATTCTTTTCTTTTTCTATTTTGAGCACAAAGTCTTACATCAGACTGATTAGCAAAGTTTTCCTATGTAATAAAAAAATTATTTTGGAAATCATACAACGAGGCGGATGAACTAAGTTAATCTTTTGGGCTCATGACCACATTATTAAAATTTTAATTATTTTCTTACATTTAGTTTTTTGGTTAATTGTCCATAGTTTGAACTAATGGTTCAATCTGACATAAAAGTTTATAAATTTTAAGTTGAAAGCCTGAAATTCTGAGTACAGAGCTTGTAGCATTGTCCGTATAGAATTAAAGCTAGTACGTAATAGTACTTGAAAGCTCCTAGTGTTCGAATAGAAAGCTTATTCTATTATCCGGGTATAAAGCACGTAGCGACATAGTTGAAAGCTCGTAGTGTTCGAGTAGAAAGCTGGTATTATTGTTCGAGTAGAAAGAAAACTTGTAGTATTATCCGAGTGGAAAGCATGTAGTGACCTAGTTGAAAGCTCGTAGTGTTCAAGTAAAAACCTGATAGTATTGTCCGAGTAGAAAGCGAATAGTGTCCAAGTTGAAATTCTATAGTATTCGACTAAAAAGCTTATAGTACTATCTAAGTAGAAAACTCACATTATTTTTCGAACAGAAAGATCATAGTATACTGGAAGTTGTCGACGAAGTCGCCCTCGGACAGTAAACTTTGGGCACCCCGGTCCCCGAGGCCGGAATGCTAAGGGGCCGACTTGAGGGATTTCTGTGATTACTACTTCAGCCTTCGATTTCTCGCAAAGATTAATAATCGAAAATACAGGAAAATGACTAGGCGAGGTGCTGAACTGATCAATGCGTAAATAAATTCTTGCTCTCTTGTTTAAGGTGGGGAACACCCCGTCTTTTATAGACGGGGGCGACCTCTAAGTGAATGTGCATGCCTACCCCTAGGCAGTTTTACGGTAATACCCCGACTCTTATTATATGTCGCGGGGCTGATTTGTATTCTCCCCCTCACTTGCACCTACTATATACGCTGGTATATGCTAGATGCTCCTCGCCGGAGAGAATGCCCCCCGGCCCCGCTCCTTCTTGACTCGATCACTCTTCGTCTCGCCCCATCGCTCCGGAGCCTAGGTCTGGAGATCTTCTGCTCGTCATCCTTCGAGCTTGGCCCACCTCGTCCTGATGCCCCGCCTCAATCTCGTCCTATGCCCCACCTCAATATCATCCTGTGCGGTCCTTCCTCCTGTCATCCTACTCAACAATCACAGAAATGAACACTTTAGCCAAAATCAGCGATATGTACTTAGGGGGTACCTCGTCCGGAGTACCCGGGACGTCCTCCCAAACAGAAGTATTGCCTGAATAGAAGCATGAGCACGTAGTTTGCAATATAAGAGAGAAGTAACTAATAAAAATTAATTTATGTATGTATGCCGAGGGACAGTAGATAGTGAGAGATAGTAATTTGTGTCTTGAAAAAGGGAAAGCAGATATAGTACCTTGCAGACTATTTGTTTGTCATGATGCAAGCTGAAGAGACAAACTTGGTCACGCATAGGATGGGCTGTGCATAAAACGAAAAAATTAGAAGGACTGTAACACGACACTTGAGCTGTCGGAATTAACCGCGCTGAATGGGCCAAGGCGGTTGACCACAAATTAACCCCTCCCCCCCAAAAAAAAACCTAGATACTATGCTGTGTGATAGGTCCATACTTCTCCAAACCAGGTCAACACACGACCTGTGGTACAAAAACATAAAGGTGGACTTTTGATTATTTCGATCAATTCGGTTCAGTTAATTTGATAAATTTAAAGTTCGGTTTTCGACAATCCTAAACCGAAATGTGCAAGTACACAGAGATGGAACAAAATGAACCAATTATTTCGATTCGATGTTCAGCTTTGGTTTAAAGTGCCCACCCCTACAAAAACCTAGGTACATCCATCTAGATGGTATAAGGAGCTATCCTACTACCATATTACGAGACTCCGTACTTAGCCAAAAATTGATGGAGTGATGCATGATCAAAAGCTGTTTACCCAATTTCTTCAAAGAAAAGCTGTTTACCCTGTACCCGTGAAATTTGGCGTGTTGCATGAACAAAGAAATTTGACTGTTGCACCATACGAGATAGACTGACTTCTTTGCGTTCAAAAAGCGGCAGGAAAAGCTTGCCCTGCATAGATAATGCCTGACTCCCATCCGCGCCGTCCGCGCTGTACGGTCGAATCCTCGCCGTCCGTGTCTTTCACCACAGCGTCCTCCTGTGCAAACTGGCGCTCCGTCCGCCACATGGGCCAGAGCCTGTCCCCACGCACCGATCACGTCAAAAGTTCCCATCACGAATCCGATGGCTCGCATCAACTCTAGGCCAAAAAGGCTGGGCTAATCTACGGCCTATATCACCCGAAATCTCGCAAAGGCCCAGTCCATGCATCCAACCAGTCGATTCGAACTGACCGGTCTCGCCCTTTTGCTTTCGTACGTAGTATCTCCTTACCCTCTCTCACTACTGTTGGGCCCACGTAATGTGGGGCTGGAAATTCAGTGACATATTTGGGAGAGCGGCTAGAGAAATGCTAGTAACACGAATGCGCCACGAGGCGGTGGGGGGCGCAGAGAGAGAGAGAGAGAGGCGAGCATAAAATGGACGTGACTCGTGAACTCGCTTCTCTAATTTCTCTCTCCCGCTCGCCCTCTCCACCGTGATTCGAACTGACAAGTGGGTTCCAAGCCGCTTCTGTGGTTGTGCTCGCGGGGATCAAAGCCCTAGGGATGGTGGTGTTCTGCTGCGGAAGCTAGGGCATCCGGCTGCTCGAATCCCGCGGCTCCGTGAGGTGCGTACGTACGCGTGCTTTTTTTCGATGAGCCCGACGCGAATGCGAGCGGTTGGTTGTAAAAATTTTGTGTTCTAGGCGATCGGGTGGTTCCGGTTTGGTTGGCGACCGTTCCGGGTAGAAATCAACGGGAAATGCCTGCGATTTGCGGTGATTTTGGTGGCCATTTTTGGGAGGATTTTACGCGTGCTTTTGGTGCTCTTGCTCCTTTTGTTGTGTGTGGTGTTTTGATTTGGTTCGTTAGCGGCATTGCCTATGATTGGGTATGTTTCGTACTGATGTGTTTCGTAATTAAGGTTCTGATGCGTTCGTGTCATTTGCTTAGTTTGGTTTGTGGAGTAAGCGTGCTGTAATTACTGCGCCCTTCTCGTTTTTCCTGCCAATTTTTGCCGCTTAAATGCTCGAGCTTTGCTTGGATTTGGGAGTTCAGCGAGGGCGCGGAATCGCGAGGAAGCCTCCACGACGCCGCTACTCATCATCGCCGCTCACCTCGGCCTACTTGGCAGTTGCCATACACTCCTCTGCCTCCGCCGTGCCTCCGGCCGCTCGTCGCCGACTTCGACTCCACTGCCGCCTCCACCTCCAGACATTCATCAACTGGGCGAGGGGAAGCAGGCGGCGACTTCCCGGTGGTGCGCTTGCCCGATGGGTTTCTTCTGCATCTCTCGTTCCCTTACGAGTTGTCTCAAACGGCAGCGGTTGCTGGATTTTCGGGGTCATGGGTTCGTGGTTATTATATTTCAAAAACATCTCCGGCAATGCACGGGAGTTTAGGGGTCGTGCGTACTGCGTATTAACACCCATGTACTACTAGTACTCCGTAATAAACTGAGACTGCATTTAAGTTTCGATAAGAAACTGGGGGAAATTAGGAGGTCGTACCGTCCAGGTGTCTATCCACTTCCCGTTCACATTTGCACAAATGTGAGCATTTCTGCATGCATATGTGAACCTTCCTTGCTATTTTCTATCATGCTCAATTCTGCTGAAAACATATGGTGCGAACTGGAGCGCAAGTAGTTGTGCCTTTTGCTTTGTATAGATTCGGTCTCGGATAAATTTCACAGTTTTGGTAGTTTTCCCCACTTTTATGACGCGTGTTTTGGTTCATGTATTTGTGTTCCCAATTTTGAGTAACAGAGTTTCTTGCGCACCAACATATGTTATGCTGATTTGATCAAAAGTAGAAAGTAGAGGGACATATGAGAATTCAAGGAAGCGGCAACGGAAAGTCCAGAAAATAATATTAGGCAGGGTTCTCAGATCGGAGCGTTGAAGAAATCTGGACACTGATTTACAAAAAGAAGGTTACACGGCACAATTCGGCTATTTATTTGAAGATGGGCAAGGCATCTTTTCTAGTTGACTGTTTACAGCATTAATTGTGATACATTGATATAATTTCGTCTGGAACAATTTGTTTGACACAAGTAAAGTTCAACAATGGTGCTAAAGAAATATTACTTTGATGCTTAAACAGGTTTTATGAAGGGCTAAAGGTGAAATTAGAACTTTGCAATTGTTGACTACGAGAATATGGCTGAGAACCCTGTAGAAAATAGTTCTGCCTGCATTGATTGGGTTTGTGCTTTATGTGATAATGGTGGTGAAATCGCAAGGTACATGTCCATTTCTTTATTCTTTTGTCTGCTTCGAACAAAGTATAAATAAAGCATCAGTCTCAGTTCCTGCATTCAGGAAACCTGAACTGTGCCCCCAGCATATAAGATGGTCATTAAGCATTTCCTGACAAGATAAGAAAACTATTAACAATTCATGATTCAACCCATTTATTTACGGAATTCTGAACTTTTTATTTTCGATCCACCGTACAACCATTGCTTTTCAAACAATACATTTTCTTTGAAACAAAGTAAAACCATTGTTAATCTATAAGTATAGAACTTAACATGCATTAGTTATGGGTAAAAATAGATTTATTAGTGAACATAGTTGGACCCAGCATATGTCTATGCAGTTTAACAGGAATGAGATGCCTTGGCCTATAAATGTTCGAGAACACACCTTGGGTTATAACTACCTTTCGTTTGTTTGGGAGCTCAAGGAAAATGGTGGTGCTTTAATCATGCCTGGTTATATGTGTCTGACAATTAGATGGTTTACTCCATTTTGTGCTCACTTGGAGTACTTTGTTATGCCTACCACCTTTGACAAGCTCTGTTATGCTTTTTTTTCGCTGGTGAGCTTAACCATTATTTTCTAGAAGTTCTCTGTTAAAATCCATTTTTACGTTTTTGTTACCTAAAATATATTTCGAATATGTATTTGGTTCCCTAAAATCTGAAATTATCTTCAATCTTTTTGAAAAAGAAGACGCGTTGTAGTGTCATTTAAGTGTTCTGTTGTCTCCATTATACCATAGAACCTCTACTATCATCTTTAGTTTTTATGTAAAATAATTCTCTCTTTTATATTCATCCGTGGTTCCTCATTCGTGATGTGTGCTTCTGAACTACACTGCTTGCAGCTGTGTCGGGAAGTGCCTGAGGTCCTTTCATGCGACCAAAGATGTTGGTGAAGATTGTAAAACCTTGGGCTATACTAGGGTTCAGTTTGATGTATCTATTCTGATCCTCCCACTCGTGAATGAAACTATTTTAATTGTTCTTTGCCTATTCCAGGCCTCTTTTGACAAACTTTTACATATCTACAGGCACTGAAAGTCTTTTTGTGCAAGAATTGTGAACAAGAAAGATATCAATGTTTTGCTTGTCGTAGGCTGGGTTCAGCTAAAGCAGATCCTCCTGAGGTTAATCCCTTTTACCTAATATAGTTCTTAAGAAAAATTTCAAGCGGATAAATTGGCTGCTCACTAAAATTCTTATTTCTTTTAGGTATTTCCATGTGCTTCGGCAAGTTGTGGTCACTTTTATCATGCTAAATGTGTTGCACAGTTACTCTTCCCTGAAAATGAAGCAAAAGCAACTGAGTACAGGACAAAGATAGTCAATGGGGCGAAATTTGCATGTCCAGTCCATCGATGTGACGTCTGCAAATATGGTGAAAACAAGGAGGTTAAGGAGCTGCAATTTGCTGTTTGCCGGCGGTGCCCAAAGTCCTATCATAGAAGATGTTTGCCAAGGCATTAACAACTTGTTCCCATATTTTGCCCAGAGTAGTGGGCATTCTTCATCAGTTGCTATTTATTACTTTGTATTGGATTAAGTAATACACATATACCTTTCTACAGAAAAATTGCCTTTGATGACTTCATCGAGGATGGTGTTTATTTTTTCCAAAGGGCATGGGACGGCCATCTTCCCAACGATCGCATCTTAATATATTGCCTGTAAGATTTGTTTCCTGTAGTTAATTAGTTCTGCTCATTGTCCAGGTACATATTTCTGACTATATTTTTTCTTTGACCAGGAAGCATGATATTGACCCAAAACTTCGAACTCCCCTGAGAGATCATATTAAATTTCCTGATGATCATGCTATAACTAGAAAACCCTGCAGTATAAATCGAATGAAGAGGGTTAAGATACAACGCTTTGAGGAGTGTCATGATGTCCCATTGTCCAGTGTCAAAAGATCTTTTGGTACATCGAATTGTTCTTCATTCAGCAACTTGACAGCTAAAAGGAGGAAACTGCCTGTATCTGGAGGTACAAAACCTTGTTTCCGTAGGCCTGTGTCTGGAGAAAAAACAGTAGTTCCGTCAGTGATCCCTGTTAGCTCATTCCCCGAGATTGACACAAACACCGCGCGGAGGTAAATCTGTCCCTCCGTTTACTTCCACTTTCCCTTTTCCGCTATTTATGATCTTTTGATATACTCCATTACCGAATCAAGTTTAACAGTTATATATTTATAAAACATATATAATTGTGATGTAAAAACAACTTCTGAGAATTGTTGTACAAAATACTTTCACAATACCATTATTTTTGTAAGTTTTAGCGATAATTAGCTAAAGGAATGGGGCACACAAAAATTCATCCGAATGACTTATATTTGGAATTGGAGGAAGTGCTAAATTTCTTGTACTTTAAGATGACCTGGGATTTGTAGGTTTAGTTGTAAAGGTAGCGGATGACCTTGAGAAATGCTAAGAGCCGCTGGATGTCATCCTGTAAATTTACACAAGCAGTTGGGGAAAATTTTCATTTCTGACAAGATTATAATTCAATGTGAATGAGTGAAATATTTGTGTTCGAAAACTTGAATTTGTTGCAGAATGCCAATCTAAGAAATTAGAAAGTTTATGTGTCTTGTTATCCACAATAAATATAGAACTGCACAGCATGTGCTGATGTGTACTAACAAAAATAAAAGAAAACTATTAGAAATGTACAATCAGCGTATTTACTTTGTTTCTAATTGTTCACAGACCACTATCAAATCAAATATTTTGAGGAGCACTGGCACTGCTTAACTGCTACCTTTGCATTGCGTTGTGTCCCAATATTTGTTCAAATTGCACGTTTCAATACTATCGTATTTTTTTATTACCATAATCTGCAAATGCAAGCACTGAGACTAACCTTCAATTCAGGATTTATGAGTTTGCACAGAATGTGTCTTCAGATATAACTATTGAGGATGTAAAGAAAAAGTTAGCGGTTCCATCTACGTACATACGAGTTATGAACAATACTGATAAAGTTACATTGGGAAAGGTGGAAAGATCTGTTGAGGTACTCCGCTACACTTCATTAGATGCGCTGATATGAATTTGGTTGATTCTGACTGTGTTTTCCTTGCAGGCTACTAAAACTGCTTTGCATATGTTAGAAAATGGTGCAGACATAGAAGATGCCAAAGCTGTATGTGCACCACATGATCTTTTCCAACTTGCAAAGTGGAAGGTACATGAAAATGATGAACCCACGTCTTGTCTGTTTCAAATAGCTATGGTTTGTTTATTTCAGAAATAAAGAGTAGATAGATGGCATCCGCATGCTAATTTACTCTTTTGTTTCATTCCTAGATTTTAAGTCTTGTATAATTTTTCTGGATCTAGTTATTGGTAAGACATTGAGATAAGCCAACTACAACATCAGATACTAGAAAAATATCCTATGATTGTGCATAATGATATATGAGAGTAACATTGTTGTAGTTTATTCTCTGAAATAGTAACCCCATATCACAATGCACATGATGTTGTGAACTATTATCTGCAGAACAAACTGAATATATATCTTGCACCGTTTATTCATGGCATGCGCTACACATCTTATGGGCGTCACTTCACTAAACTGGATAAGCTCGAGAAGGTACTTGTGCACATTATTTGAACTATGCCTTGTTTATTCTTGCTATACAGATTTATCTTCTTTTCACTGTTGTTTTCGAAGCAACCAGTCATGTTGCCAGTTTGCCTCTTCCCAATAGTTTCCTGACATGAAAATGTCCCCAATTTCTTTTTTGAGTTTTGGGGGCAGTATGGTGATTTCGTAATTTGTGCATATCTGATTGTGCAAATCGTTAAAGGATATCTTGGTATGGTATGATCCCAAATTGAAATTCAATTTTGAAAATGAATCTAAAAATATTTGGTTAATGCTTAAATTTAATTACACCAAGGATGATTAGCATTTAGCAATGTGGTTGTGAGTCCAGTTTCACTCAAATTCAATACAGTTTTGCTGTCAATGGGATTTACTTCCGGTTGCTAAGTTTACAGAACTTTCACATTTTAATTTATAGATGACGAATCCAATGAAGTTGCACGTGATTTAGTAATATTCACCTCAAGTCTTTGACTGCAAATCACACTACAAGGAAATTCATATCTGCACATGCCATGCACAGAGGCCTGCAGCTTTACTGTAGTGCGGTTACTGTTGCACTTGGCAGCAGCAGTTGTTGGGACTTGGTTTCTTAGGAGATGTTTAGGTCCAGCACAGGGAGTCGGCCCAACAGGCTCGGGGAGTCCTACTCGGATGAAGGCCCAAGCGAAGTCCGCACGGAAGCAACGTCCGGCTGTCATCAAGATTGGCGTTACAACCTCATCAAGGCAAGCGTTTTGCTGGCGTGAAAGCTGGAGTAGGGTATTACCTCCGCCATTGGAGGGCCTGAATCTGGGTAAAATCTCTTGTGTGAACCCGCTTAGATCTTCCACTTGCGCTCTCCAAATCCTAAAAGAAATGTATATTGCCACGAAATCCCCGCGACATTTGGCGTGGGATCCTCTCCAGTTTCCGATGGCAAGCTGGTGGCTGGCGACGCGCCGTTCGCCGTGCACTCCGAAGGCCGAGTCTTTAACAAAGGAGATTTGGTTCTCCGACTCATCCAAGATAAGGCGGGCATGCACAAGTTATCTCCATCTTGGGAGGGCCCGTTCATCATCAACCAGGTGCTACATAACGGCGCCTACCGACTGGAGGACCCGACAATCGGCGCAGTCACTGAAAGGACTTGGAATATTGCTCAGCTGCGTCCCTTTTTCACTTAAACTTTGTACTTCCAGCAGTTCATTGTTTAATCATAAAATAATATTTGTTTCCCTCGAGCGGCACTCGAGCAATTTGTTTTTTCACTTTTATGTTGGACTCTTTTTTATCCCTTTTCATGTTCAACTATGTTTGCTTGGGCACTCCCCGGGGGCTATGTTTAAAAACCGAGTGGTTTGACTCCCGGGCAACCCCCGGGGGCTAACCTCAACCCACTGGATGATTTATCACTCGGTACAAGTTATTTCAGATCTCCTAGCTTTGTTTCTATACGAGCGTCTAAGTAAACGTGTACGGTACGTAAGGCCTACTCTTCGTCCCTAATTACAGTCGCAACCCGGCTGTCCGGTTGGCAAGAGCAAAAGCTAAAGGTCGGCCTGCACGCGAAAAGATTCGACTCGGCGTAAAAACAAATTTGGGCGAACCAAATAACTTGTGCAAAATAAATTGAAAGCATTTCAGTTCAAAATAAAACAGTCTTTACAGCTTTTTTATGCGCTCCTCCAGGTCAGTGAACTCAACGATCCGACTGGCGGCGCGGCGGACTCGGGGAAGCAGCTCCAGAGGGTCGACCGGCTTTCCCTCTGTGTCGAATGGGGCTCCAGCGGATATGCTGTCGACGTCCGCGTCCGGATGGTGCGCCAATACCATTGCCAGCGCCATGCCAACTCTCGAGCGGGCCGCCGACTCCTTCCACTTCTCCACCTCCGCCGAGCCTTGTGAAACCTTGTCGGCGAGGGCAAAAATGCTGGAGCCCACTTCATCGTTGGGCCAGACCTTGGCGCAAAGGCTCTGCGCAGCCGACTTCATGCGTTGAACGAGGCTCTTCACTTGGAGGAGTCGGTCCTCCACAGTGACGATACAACTGGACATCAACTCGGGTGTCCAGAGGGCCTCGAACGCTGATTCAGCCGGGTGCTGCAGTGCTTGGAGTCGGAGCGCCGCACGCCTTGCCTCCTTCTCGAGCTCTGGGCAAACGTCTGGGTGCAGGTTATGGTAAGGAAGCAGGAAAATGCCTAAAATTGACAGAGGACGCGGAGATTTACTGAGTAGAGTCTCATTGGCCTTTTTAAGATGCCCCATGAGCTCTCCCTCACGCTTCTCCCACTCGACGATGGCAGCCGAATGCCATTTCCGCAAGTCGGTTAAGTTCGTGAGGAGCCCGTCGACCTGCCCCTGGAGCTCGCGGTTCGTGGGCTTCGTTTCGTCATATTGCGCCACCAGCTGTTGATGCTCCGTCTGTAGCAGGGCGGCGGTCTTCATGTTTTCGCGAGCTTCCTTCAGCTCGTTATCAAATTCGGCCACTTTGGCATCGAGCATCTCTCTTACCTTAACCATCGGGATCACGCTCTTCAGATCCTCCCGAAGTCGGGCGTTTTCGGCTTCAACGTCTGTCGACTCAAGAAGGTCAAAACCAGCAAAACCTTAAGGCAAAATAGCTGAAGACTCGGATACTTACTCCCGACGGCGGTGAGCTTCTCTTCGAGCTGCCGACTTTTGGCCCTTTCTTCAGCCAACGCCTTCTCAAGGAAGGTGTTCCTCTCTGCGAGGGTTTGGCTGCTTCCGCCGAGTCGGACCGCAGCCTGGACAAGGAGAAGTTTTGAGTCAGCATGACTCAACTAGTCGGCTCGATACTCGGGGCTACACCCACTGGGTGCACTAATCGTGCTCCTAGTGTTAAAAATCAAGTGAAGATCGAATGTGAAGACTTACCCCGACAGAAGATTTCAAAATCTCGGCTGAGTCCGTCAAGGTCTTGGCCGCGTCAGCAAACTCCCTAAGCTTAGAGCTCAGGGCAGCGACACGGTCAGTGGCCCTTTGCGTCGCAGCCAGATCCTCCGTGCTGCAGCTCGGCAGTAGCAGCGCGGGCACGAGGTTGCTCGACGAGCCAGGTGCCGTCTCTTCGGGCGCGGGCGCGGAAGCCAACACCAGGCTTCGCTCCGCCACCGGTGAAGACTCGGTCATGGGCTGGCCTTGCGCCCCGTCCGTCGGCTCCGCGGAGTCGGCACCAGTCGCGGTCACCGGCTCTGTTGTTGCCGCAGCGGCGGGGATCGGCGGAGGATGCGGGTCATCAGCCGGCGCCACAGCTGGCCCGGTGCCTGTCCCCGGCGGAGGCATGTTGGGGGTAGCTGCGGTCGAGGACACGGCTGGCCCCGCTCCTTCGCCCGACTCTGGTGCCTCCTCGGACACGGTGGACAATTGCGCGTGGGGCACAGTTGAAATTGGAGTCGGGGGAGCCGACCCCGATGGCAATGTTGGAGTCGGGGCGCTGGGCTGGGAATCTCCTTTGTCGGAGGGCTTCCTTTCGATTCTGCAACGTGAAAACCCCAGACCGACTTCAGCATCTTTCTCTTCAGTATCTTTCTCTTTTCAACTGAAATGTGAAAGATAAAGTAAAAAGCGGCGTATCTGGTGGTTGTCGGGATCATTTTCTTTTTCGTTTTTCCGGGGGCGGACGGGCCCCCGGAGGAGCTGGCGGATGCCGGCTGGGGAGCAGTCGGCTTGGCGGCGGGTGCGGCAACTTGCGCCGCGGGACTAGCGGATTCGGCCCGTGCCCGCTTGGCGGCCGACTCCTCCTGAGCCGACCCCGTTTGGGCTCGTGAGGTCCCAGACCCGGAGGCGTCGTCCGCACGCCTCCGCTTGATGGTCAGAGGGACCCCCTCCTCTGACTCGTGCCCCGAGTCGACCGGAACTCGCCCTTGTTTCGGATCCCCGCCCTCGGGGGCTTCTTCGTCAACCTCCACGTCGTTCAACACCTCCGGAGACGGACTTTGCTCGGGGAGTGGCGGCATGGAGTTCAAGTTGAGAAGAGTCTGCAACATCAAGGACTTGGTATTTAAAAAAATAGAGAAACAACAATATAAAGGATCCAACTCGGAAGATGAAACACTCACAGTTGGCAGGGGAGTTGGCGGTAGAGTAGGGCACCACGTGTGGCGCCCTGGTGAGTCCGGATCATTCCTTGGTTAAGTTCCTGAGGAGCTCCATAAAATCGCGATCCGTGAGCTCTGCAAACGAGACCCTGGTCGAGTCGGACGCACCCGAGTATTGCGCCCTGGCCTGCAGCGGTTGGATCCGCCGACTCAGCCAAGTCACAATGAGGTCGACTCCAGTAAGCCCCTTCTTCTGGAGTCGCTGGATCCTCCTCGTGAGCCGCTCGATCTCCGGCATCTCCGCGCTGGAAGGTTTGGCACCCCAGCGTTTCTGCCACACTGGCGGACCCGCGATGTACTTCGACAGTCCCTCTTGTGCAGTCGGAGTGCGCTCGTCCGGGCAATAAAACTACCCGTCTTGCCACCTCCGCACGGTGCCGGACTTCACTTGGATGCCGGCTCCCCCGCAAATGGAAAGGCGCCCGCTAGCCTTGACCGGCTGCGCCTTCACCACGAATGTCTTCTTCCACAGTCCCCAGTGAGGCCGGGTCCCAAAAAACATTTGTACAGCGTGATGAAACACGTGATGTGCAGAATGACATTGGGGTTGAGGTGGTGGAGTTGAAGGCCGTAGAAGTGAAGAAGCCCACGCACGAAGTCGTGGGGCGGAAGCGATAATCCCCGCTCGATGAACGGGATGAGCAACACCCGCTCGTGATCGTGCGGAGCGGGACCCGGCTCCTAGTAAGGCGCCCTCCAGTTGCTGATCGAACGCGGAGATAGCGTTCCCACGGTGGAGAGGCTGGCGAGAATGTCGTCGGTCACCACTGACGGGACCCAGTCGTCTTTCTTCCAGTCATCAGGGAGCGCGGCGGCAGAGGAGGAGCCGGTGTCGATCTTCTTTCCTTTGGCGACGCGCGACATGGTCGGAAGGCGGTGGCGGATCGAGTGTTTCCTCGGGAAGGAAAGAGACAGTGCGCAGCGGCGAGGCTCTGGAGGCGAAAGGATTTAGCGCGAGAGGAAGACGAAGGCAGATGAGAACTATTTCAGCCCCGCGCCCGTTTTTATAGAAGAGGGAGGCGAACCGTCGACGGCCGTGTGCCACACGTGCCGGCAAACCGCCACGGCAATCGTCGTCCCACGCGCGCGATCTAGCGGGATTCGAGGTGCCTTTTTCGCCATGGCCCGTCGTCCCAGGCGTTCCGGCCGGCGAAGCATTACGTCAGCAGTCATCCCGCGCGTACCGCACACGTGATTCGAGGCGCAATCGTAACAAACCATCGTTTCGGACGCCCCGCGAAGTCGCCGCAGCAGCAGCGGATGTCTCGCGCACGCCTCGCGCGGGATTCGAGGCGAAATCATTGTGCTGCAGCGCTGCAGGCGCTCTGTCCAACCGACTACGCGCATTAAATGCTGAAACGACGTCGTGTGCAGTCAAGACGGCTCCGTGTGACCACAAGCTGGCTTCGACCGGGTTCGGCTTGATCGGGTTGAATTCCACTCGGACGCCGAGTCAGTTTGAAGTCGGCTCGGCTCACTGAGTCACGTCACAAGCTGTGCCGACTCCACTAAATAATTTCGAGGCATACCAACTGCACCACTCGAAAGCAGATCAGATCTGCAAAAAGGGGTATCGATGACCAACCGAACAGGGTTTCGCAGGTCACTCGGCAACACCCAAGCTAAGGACGAACCTGACATCCACAGCGGCACAAGGTGGTTCCTGATTTAGAACCAGACGTCACAGCGGCGCAAAATGGTTCTGGTTCGGGACTCAGTGCCGGAGTTCGAGGACTCGGTTTCGAAGCTGAAGGTCAAAGGCGTGCCCCTTGCGGGCACAAGTTGGCAACGATCCACTCGGACAAGCCCAGACGCTATTTCGGGTTCACTCGGAATTTATAATACGCCTCCCGGAAGGCCACTAGCCGACTTCCCCAGCAGGAAAGCGCGGGTATCACCAAAACTCCCCACACTTAGCACAAACTTAACCCTTTTTCAGGTATTGTGAGAGTCCATCAAGGTCTCTCCACCAGCAATTCGAGAATACGCAGCTTGCTCACCAGCCGGCATCCGTGTCGAGACCTTGAAGCACTCGGGGGGCTACTGACAGGGGGAACCCTTCCGGGTAGGCCCAGCACAGGGAGTCGGCCCAACAGGCTCGGGGAGTCCCACGAAGGCCTACTCGAATGAAGGCCCAAGCGAAGCCTGCACGGAAGCAACGTCCGGGTGTCATCAAGACTGGCGTTACAACCTCATCAAGGCAAGCGTTTCGTTGGCGTGAAGGCTGGCGTTACTCGGAGAGTTACGCAGAATAAAGACGCAAATTAAAGTACGCAGTTACTGTAGCTCGGCCGACTGGCCGAGTCGGCATATGTAAAGCCTATATAAGGCAAGGCTAGAGCCTCATGCAAAGGGCTGGCAAAATTCGTACGTATTGTCTTCCACCTCTAGACAAGAACAACCACCATCTTTCTGTAACCTTTCTCGCACAAGGTCAGCAATACAATCAGCAGGAGTAGGGTATTACCTCCGCCATTGGAGGGCCTAAATCTGGGTAAAATCTCTTGTGTGAACCCGCTTAGATCTTCCACTTGCGCTCTCCAAATCCTACAAGAAATGTATATTGCCTTCCTTGTCTCTTATATTGAGTTGTTAGAGGCCTCCCTCTAATTAAAGAAGAGGGTTATTGCTTTAGGATTAAGCAAGAATGAACTAAGTCTCCACCCATTCAAATCTTCTTTCCCTCTCTCTAGATATCTATCCCCTATCCCCATGTCTTGTTCTGCCAATAATCTAAGGATCATAACAGCACATACTTTATATTGCTGTATTAAATTCTAAGCCTTGTATATGGACAAAGAAAAAAATTGGGTAAAATATCTCTTATTCAAGTGTCTATGTCGTCGGATACTTTCGTTAGATCCGTACTGTTGCATCACTATCCTGATGTAGATTTTGGTCGTATTTGGTCTAACTAATGATGATGTTCATGGATGATCTTAGATCATTTTCTATTTATGTTGGTTATGAACAGAATGCTAAGTAAAACCAATGTAGATTAATTTTGGAGTAAATTACATTGTGCACCTCCTAATTTGATACCTTATGCATGAAACACCAAGGATAGTATTTCTTTGCACTTCCACAGTCAGCATGTATTTCGATCATGCATTACACTTTGCACCAGGTTCTGAGACGTGGCGTCTACAAGCGGGCCCAGACAGTCGTGGGTCAGATCAGGTTAGAACTGAAAAGTGGTGCAACGCAAGGTCAAAAAATACCTGTGTTATATGCAAAGAAATACAAACCCCAGTGTTTTGTGCTGCGGGTGTCAAATTAGGTGGTGCAAAATTGCATTTTACTCCTTTGTTTTGTACAGTTGTTACTCTTCAATCTCTGTATTGCTGATGCTGATTTCTTTTTGTTAAATATTTCTTGGACTGAACTGGTTATCTTTGTTGCAAGGTTATGGTTTGGTCGAACTTCTTAAATACTATAGGTTGTTTTGTTTCTGTGTTACTAACTTAACTTTGGTGAATTTGTGCAGATTGTAGATAAGCTACAATGGTATATCCAAAGTGGTGATACGGTAAATGTCTGCTCTGGTTTGGTTATGCAAATTTGGGTCGAACATGCATAAGCAATGCACCATGTTATAATCCTCTTCCAATCGTATCTTGTTATAGATGCATAAAATCTGTTGTTTTGTTTATTCTATCAAGAACTATTTGATACTATTGTACAGATATGCTCTATCCAGGACAAGCTTAGACATCTACGTTACAGGGTGATGCTTCCGTAAAATTGAGTAAACTAGCTCGAGCAATTGCTAGAATAATAGAATTTATTAGCTTTAGGGGGAAAGCTATACAATTTCCTGTCCACGGTCCACCTGAGAGTAATAGCCTATTTCAGGGTTTAGAAAATTAAAACCAGACGTTTTCTTAGCAGGGTACTGGGACGACCAGCCGGCACAAAGCAATAGAGGCAGAAATCTTGTCACGTCTTCTGCGCTTTCAATAATTTATGCTAATCTCCTTCTAAGGAATTAGATATCATGTTTATATGCAAGAACAACAATCAGATGGTTTTTGTTTTAGTAGAACTTCTGGCATATATACCACATGTTTGTAATATGCAATACGATCTATCACCTGCTTGGACTGCCAGTTATGCCTTACCAGGGATAAAGCTTCTGTTTGCATTATTGGATTAACTAAAATAAGTTGATAGCAGATTCTTTTGTTTTCTGAATGTCTCGCTTTTCTCTTATTTGTAATGGTCATTGCAGTGCTGATGGAGCTATGAACTTAATGCTATAACCTCTGTTCATTTTTCTATCTGAACTCTGAAAATTAACTGTACCACTTATTTGGGGGTCCAGATTCAAAACTAACCGCAATATAATCAACATATGCTGCTTATCATGATCTGTAAACCTTATACATTATTCTTATTCTTTTAGGTTGTTGACTTCTGCTGTGGTTCAAATGATTTTAGCATATTATTGAAGGAAAAGCTTGAAGCTTCTGAAAAAAATTGCTTCTATAAAAATTATGATCTCATCCAGCCAAAGGTAGTGCTTGATTTATCAAATTGTGAAAACATGTCTAGTCCATTTTTATGTTTAATAGTTTAGTTAATATCCCATGTACAACCGACTGATACAACGTTATACATATTTCTCTAGAATGATTTCAATTTTGAGAGACGAGACTGGATGACCGTTCAACCAGATGAATTACCCTCAGGATCACAACTGGTATAGCCACAGGCACAGCTGTGTTATTTTGCTCTCAACCATTGTGACAAACTCATGGAGTTTTATATTCAGTACTTGTTATTATTCACAGATCATGGGGCTGAATCCTCCTTTTGGGTTTAAAGCTTCTCTTGCAAACCAATTCATCAACCAAGCCCTAAGTTTCAAACCAAAGCTGATTATTCTTATTGTTCCCAAGGAAACCGAAAGGTACCTCATCTCTTTCTGTCTATCCCCATATAGCTTTTTGGTTGTCATTAATCTCCAACACCATCCCACATTTGATGCTTTGTAGGTTGGATAAAAAATACCCACCGTATGAGCTAATATGGGAAGATTCAAATCAGCTCTCAGGAAAGGTACGCCTGGACAGTAGTCTCCTTGAGAACTCTTAATACTTTAGACTGATGATAAGATTTTGCTCCTGACCGTATCTTTTGGACAAATTATGTAGTCATTCTATCTGCCTGGATCGCTTGATGCTGATAACAAGCAAGTGGAACAATGGAATGTATCACCTCCTCTTCTTTCTCTATGGAGCCGTAGCGATTATGCTCAGAAACATAGGGATATTGCTAAATCGAAGGGCACCTCTGCAGAAAAAATCCGTGCTCTGGTGATCCACAAAGTGACATCGCAGACGTTGTATGTGCAGGAACCACAGGGAATATGGAAATGGGTGATGAGGGGGATGCGGACATCCATGCCATGGATGAAGAAGAAATGCATGGAGAGAGACCAGCAAAAGCCTCTGTTCTAGAACAGTTATTGGCCGACACATACCATGATACCACTAGTTCTCCAGGGGACTACTGGACAGATACCAACGGCCGATCAGGCCAGCCTTGCAACTATGATGCCCCAGAAAGAAATGACCCCCCAACCCATGAGTATCTTGCAGACGAGGCAGGGGGATCTGACATGAGCATTTCGTTATCAGACAGAAGTGATTGCCACAAACAAACCCAAACCGTGTCAAACTCTGATCACGGGCGTACTTGTCCACAAGCCTGCAATCTTGCTGGAAGTGTATCTGCTGAGCAACCAACTGATCACGCCGACTGTGATGAGGTAACATCAGCTGGTGTCCAGCATCGTAGGCTGGGCGATTCAACATCTGCAAGCAAACATGCAGCTCGAGTTCAGTATCGAATCCTGGAAGACTCGCCACCTGAGGAACTTGGATCTGGCCTTTGTGGACAGCTGAATGATTCGCTGAACGATGCTGTTCCTCATGGCGATTCAATGGACGCTGAGAATCTGCCACCAAGAGATACCTTGCCTGGCCTGCAGTTTGCGCGCGCTCCCTTGTGGCATGGGTGATACGCTGCTCGTGCCGTTCTGTCGCGTGGCATGGGCCACCCGACCTTGCATCAGGGGGCGTCCTATGGTTGGCTTGAGAAATAACATTAACCAAGTGAAGATGATGCCATCTTTTGGTAGCAATGACTGACTGTCATGCTTTAACTTGGCCAGGACGTCGAAGAAAATCAACGCCGTTGTCGTTTGTTACACAGAATAGAGGATACTAGCTGCTTATGTGCCTCGGCTTATCTTTCAGGTGTGAGCTTGTTTTGTTCTACGGCCAGCTTTAAAATATGCCAAGGTGATGTGAGTACTCGTTTTGGATAGAAGTTAAATCGAGATGTCACTGCTACTGATGCTTGTAGCCTCCGTGTTTTGTGATTGTGGCTGCTTGTTCTCCCAATTCCCAGTTATGCCAAGACCATTCATTCACATGGCTGGATGGCATTGCTAAAATGAGTATTCTGTGCTCGTTGTCTAACTTCGATTTTACTGCTAATATCTTGTGTTCATTTTGCAAATCAACATTCTGAACATGGGTTCCCCTATTGTACGACTTATCTAGGTTGCAGGTACCAACTAATCAATCCACGGCACTTCGTAAGGCCTCACGGCCGATGGAAGCTGGTTGCCTCTGACACTTGCTCAGGGGACAGATACTGACCTTACGCCAAAACATGTGCCGTTGCATGGTGAGCCCACTGTGTATCTAGCCCTTTTGTTTCTGTAGGTTGGAACGGCGAGTCGGCATAGATGGATGGACGCAAGCGTTGGAGTAGAAGCTGTGCATGCCTCCATGGCTGGGCAGTGTCGCGAGTGGCCATCGGTGGAAGAGCCGGGCCGGTGTAGTGGGGTGCTGTCCCGGGGACGTCTGACCGGCGCCTCCGGCCCTGGAGACCCGCACTTGTGAGCCCCAAAAAGGGCAGTTGATGGCGAGCGAATCGACCCTCACTCATATGCCCCTCTGTACATCGAGAGCCTGCCTACCTACTATGCTACTAGTATTATATCCATCCTACGTGGACCTGTAACGTGGGCCCAGAACTGACGTGTCACACGCACGGGGGTACTCGGCATGCACGTGAGGTGGCAGAAGTGAACTGGTGGCCCCGGTCTCGGAGGTCAAAGTGCCAGTCGGTCTGTACAGCTCGTGGTGCGGTGCGTGCTGATGGTGGTGGACTAACTCCTATCTCCTTTGGGCTTTGGCTCCTTTTTAAGTTTTAACAATATGTGTGACTAGATAATGCCACGTGAAAAATTAAAGCATGTTAATTTTGTTGATAGTCGCGTTTGTCTAACTCATCATAATCATGTTTCATATCACTTGATAGACTCATATTCCTACCAAACTACGCGGAGAATATAACGGTTGATTTCTTGATCACACAAAGTAAAATTTGCTGACTATCACCTGGTTGCGGCAGTCGAGCGCTCTGTGGCCTTTGGACAGACACCAGAAGCACCGGTCTTTAAGCCACGCCTAGGAGGGGGGAAGGGATGGCTTTGCCTTGAAGACGCCAGATGTTGCGGCATGAAAACGCAGGGTGCGTTCTACACAAGTTCTTACTTCTACCATTTGCTTGTATTCGCATGTGCAGCAACAGGTGGATGCATTGGTCAACAGCACATGCCTATTTTGTTGAATCCAAAACAGAGATTTGAATGGAAAAAACAAAAGTCGCCATAGCTAATCTCTAAGCTAGCCTAACAGCGAAAAGAAAAGAAGAAACTCCTTTCACTGTGGGGAAACATGGGATGTACCCACGTGAGCTTGGAACAAACGGCGCTGTTTTTTTTTACTTTTGGACCCCTACTTTCTCCTCTGATCAGTAAGCCAAAGCCTTAGGGTTCGTTCTCCGGTCAGCTCCTTATGGGAACAATCTTCTCTCCTCTCTCTCTCTTTAACAGTATCGATCTCCTGCATCACAATTTGCATGTACCTATGCATGTTGCCAAGAGCGGAGCAAGAGATGAGTCAAGCATTGGGACAAATAGACTTAAACCCTATATCATGCTAACCTTTTAGGTACTTTTTTGGGTTAACCTTTTAAGTACTTTATATCGATGATGCTTGGATATGTTTTGGTCCTAGGCATAGGCCTGCAGCCGAAATTAAGATTCGCTCATGCACATTGCGTATTATCAAGATTGTGTTGAATATATGTACAAATAGGTTACATATTGAAATTATGAGTCTAACTAGCGAATAGGTTAGTCATATTTGAGTAGAATACCCCTATAAACCGAGCTCCTATATATGAAGGTGCCACTGATGTAACCACAAACAATTTTGGATTGCCTGCAGCCTGCCGCACGGGGGGAGGGAGGGTCAAACCGGCCCATATGGGCAGTCTGATCGAGTGGCCCCCGGAGGTTGGCCGTTGGTGGAGAATCCGGTAAAGGAGATGGGGAGGTACGCCTGATAACGGCATCAGGAATGTAGGCTTCGTTAATAAATATTGGTGTCATTTCTCTTGCTTGATTGCTTCTCAATCTAACCGCTGCGGACGATGTTTGTCATGGAGATTGGTCCCTTCGGATAGGAGCTGATTTTGCAACATATATGTTTCCACACACCAACAACTTAGGACTGGTTTGGTCTGTATGCTCAGGTTAGGCATACTTGAGCGTGGTTCGCAGCAAATTTGGTTCGTCCCATTTATAGATAAATTTTTTTGATGACCAGCGGGTATAATGACTCCTATAAATGTGGCAAGATACCTTTGGACTACAATGACTTCAAATTTCGATGATGCAATGTAACTAGTTTGTCTTAAAGAATTATTCTATATTTCCATTTAAAAATAGATTGCCATCTTAGAAACGTGTAGTTAAATGACCCGTATCGTCTGGAACCGGAGTCACTGGCCTGCATGGAAGGCCTTGCGCTGGCTTGGGAGTGGAGTTCCTTACCTTGTGATTGTCGAGACCAACTATACGGAGGTCGCGTCGCTGGTGAACGCCCCTGATCGGGACCGCTCGCGCTATGTGAGCTTGGTCATGGAGGTGAAGAGTATGCTTTCGAAAGGGAGAAACATTGGTTTGTATCCACGAGATTAGTCTTGCTCAGAATGTTGTCAGTCATAGTCTAGCTAATGTTGGCCAGACAGACTGCCGCACGGCTGTGGCTGGGATCGGGCCTTGATCATATCATGGACCTGGTTACGGCAGACTATAATTCGTCTCATTCTGAGTAATATTTCTTTTCTTTTAAAAAAAATCTGACTTTAACTATTAGTGTATAAATAATTATTTAGATCGGTCAAATGAAAATAGTATCACTATATTTTTTATAAATTTTTTTTATGGTACCATATTTTTTTAACTTTTACCGACATCGAGAAGTACGGCTAAACTTGCAAGTCGGAGACTATGTCCATATCCAAATATAATTTATTTATGAATGGAGGAAGTAACACATTGTTGTCAGCTTTAATATATGAACCAATTGATTTAATCTTTTAAGTGTATTGGTTGATACGTGTGAAGCTATCGCATATAAGTTAGGCCATCCGTAATGTACTGGTTTTGCCTTTAAGCACCGGTGCAGGGGTGGAGCTAACTTGGGGCCTAGGTGGGCCTTTGCCCTTTGGCCTAATTTTTTTTTCTTGAATAGCCACATAGATATACATGAGTATTTAGACCCGTATACTATATAGTTATCTAGATAATCACCTTAATAATTTAGAAACCTACTGGTTTTTTGAATTTTTCTATTGCCTCTCCCCATATTTGGTTGAAGCGCTCCGCACCGGTGCATGACATTGTAGGGAGCAAAGAGGAGTGGTGCCTAACTAAGAATTTCTGGTATCAGTGCTTGCACATGCATCTGGTGCGAACTCATAAAGCAAATGATGGGTCCACTTGTAAGTAAAATGGTAGAGTGAGACAGAAGGTGTTTGATGCAAGAAGAAAGTGAAATATTTTATTTAGTTGTAGGTACCTTGTAGTTAGCACCGAAGCTGAACACCGTGCGAGGGAAAATAATATCGCACATATATTATGTACTTTTTCTTTTGCGAGACATGATGTGGTATTGATTCGGCTAATTCGGCACCCGTACACTGTGATGGCATTCGGAGTCACGGACACATCGGTGATAGGTGTGAGCCACACCTATGCAACCACAGATGATCCTGATGGGAGCTCTTGCTAGCTTGTGTGTGTTTAAAAACCTCTAGTATTCTAATCCACTGCGTTGCATATAGTGCAAAAAAAGGTTCCCTCTCTCCCTCTCTCTCATGCCTGTGCTTTGTGCGATTAGCAGTCTAGTTCATTGGGGGGCATGCAGAAGGATGAGGAGGATGCCAATGCCACCGTCCCCTGCAACCTGCGGTCTCTTCTTGAGCGTGGCTCCTTGCCCCTCATGCCGGCCGGGACGCCGTTCCGGTGATCTCTTCGTCGTCTCGGTTCTTCCGCAGAGCAAAGACATGGAAGCAACCATGCAAGCTTAGCTCAACAAATGGAGGAGAGTTTTATGTTGGCATGCGGGAAAGCCAGGCAATTTTTTTCCTCAAATTCAGACTTGTTTTCGCTTTCCTCTCCTTGGTTATTGTTGTTCTTGTTCTTGTTGCTTTAGGTCGCTTCGTTCCTGAGACCATTTGTAGCCTCGATTTGTTGCAACTTTAAGGACATCGATCTTGTCATCGAGATCAATATGGTCCTAAAGAATTTATATAGTTATGTGTAAAGTCATCCTTTAGCAAGCATGGAGATTAATCAAGTGCAATGTTACAGTTGATCACTAGTCCTAATCCTTGCATATGCATTTGTGTAATGTTCTTGAAAGAATGCGCCATCAGCATGTGAATCATGCCTCTTCTTTCTACTCTATCTTGGGTGCATTTGGAGTGCAATGCAGATACTGTTTGCTACATAAACTGTATCTACATATAATTCTTGGCTCTCCGTTTCATTTTCTTTTTCAGTAAGCATTGCTTGTGTAGAATAAGATCTGTAGAACAGTCATGAACAGATTCTTTTGCGGTGCAAACTCGAGATGTCCCGTCCTTGCAAGAATCATTGAGCAAACATTATGCACGTAGCTTTTGTCTTTTAGGTGCCTTTCCTTTAGCGTGTGGGCTTCAAACTCTTCACTCTTGACTAATGGACCAGCCCTGCACTTTGTGTTCTGTTCTATGATTGAGCAGTACTGGTTGTTGAGAACTTAGGATATCTTTTAGCATTATTTATCTAGCTTATATACACTTGTTCTTTGTCGAATTTCTAGTTTTATACTCACTGTTTGTTTTGTTATATTTCTTCTAGTTTGTTCTTAGTATGTTGGTCATATACAGCTAGCTTCCTTATACACTTCTATAATTGTTTGTGCCGTAACAACCACGTACCACTTTGCATAAACATATTTTCCCCATCATTTTGTTATATCACATCATTGTGGCCTTGTCCATAACCTGTTGGCATGCATCACAACTGTTCATACTTTCCTTTTCCTGTTATTCTTTTTGACCGGTCAAGCCGCTTTACTTACAATTCACACTTCTTCTTCCGCTTTGAACCAAGAGTAAATCATTTAACCACGGTTGCACAAAATACCGGGGTCTGAATATCTCCGCAACACCATGTAGTTCCACTAATGGGGTGTTCAGAAGAGTGGTATTTCTTGGGAATGCTCCTCTTCTAAATAGAGGCTAAGTGTTGCACTTTACACCGGTATATGCCACGAAAGAAGAAATTCTGACTCGAACGGCTGATCGGTGCCGGCCGTTGGACAAATGCATAGCAAGCACGCACGCATCCAAGAATTTTGCCGTCCTCGGGATTCACACTCTCGCCCCGACCAAGTGTATGACGAGAAATATACAAATCCCGTTTGCCCCCGTAGCACATGCAGCACGAAACGTGGATCGCCATTGATTACTAATTAAGACGTAGCGTTAGCGTCGCCGTTTGTTTAATCGGTACAAGATACCGCTGTCTGCTGTGGTCTTGAGCTTCTGGTTTTGACTTTTAGGATCAGAAAAATGCTACTGCTGCCAATGAGAGAAACTGGCGTCTCTAGGGCGTTGAGACCTGAGACCTAGCTAGTTTCTAGCGTGCACACGATTACACTTGTTTACAGGTACATGGTTTTGTAGCGCCTCTGCCTTTGGGCATTGAAGTGCGATTAATTTAAGTTACACTTGTATATGCAACTATTATTAATCTAAGACGTAGCACTTATAAGTTAAACCTTCTGGACGAAGTGAGGACGAAAACCTATAAAAGTGCTACGACGTGTTGATCCCATGATGGCCTCAGCTGTTAGTGATCTTTTTTTCGTCTGAATCCTAACGAAAATTTTGCCTTTCGTGAAAATCATTCACAGTTTCTATGACAAATTTGTGTTTGAAACCTACGCCCTTAGGGTTTGTTTACTCCAGTGAGTTGCTTCTCATTGCACTCCGATCTTTTTCTTTCAATGCATTATTAATTGTGGTGATATTCTGGTGTAATGTGTCAAGTGGATTAGTTTTAGTCATCTATTAGTAGCTACTAGCTAATGCTAGTTGCTACTTTTACCCAAAAACTTTTTGGCTTTGGCCATGAACCACATTGACTTCCTACCTTCCAGCTAGCTGCCTTTCAGGGGAATGCAAAGATTTTAGTTCTATCATCTATGTCATGTCACTCGCTATGACAAGTGACTTCACTTTCAGGCGGGTGAAACTTCTGTTAAAAAGCCTTGAAGGCAGGGGGCATAAAAGCTCCTTTACTCGCAACTACTGCTTTTCCGGATGCGTGTGATTAGTTAACTGAAAATATGGGGCAGATTTGGCCAGCCAACAGTGCAGTGGACAAATATTGCTAGTACATCCGAGCTACATGTTTAAACTGCAGTTTTTATCGCAGAATTGTTGTTTCTTGAGGTAGATCATACGCACCAAATGCCTAAATCGCACTATCTAAGCTTCGTCTAGCACATAGGGATTTTCTCCCATTAATTCGAGAATTGAATTGAACATGAGTGAAATTCCTTGTTCAACTCCCATGAACATAACTATTTTATATTTTCCTGTGAAAAGTGGACTGATTCCTGTGAACTTTAAACTCGACCAGGAGAGTGGCTGCAAGATGAAAAATATATCGATTTTTTCTATAACTAGCACGATGTCCTGCATTATTGCACTGGAAGTTATCTTTATTTTTTTTAACTTGTACATGTGATATTAGATCAGTATGGAATATAAAAGTTTAGTCGTGAGCTCCCCCGCTAGTTGTTGTTCAGGTATATAATCTATCAGTTATGATTTATTTAGGTCCAATTATGAAGATCTATCGGTCGTGATTTATTTAGCTATAGTTATGATCTATTGGCTATAATTTATTTAGGTACAATTATGAAGATATATCGTTTGTAGTCCACTAATAATAAAATGGTTACTAGATTAATAGTTCAATGTTTCTCTTTAAAAAAATTATAGCCTCTCTCTACTTTTATACTATATTATATTACATTCTGAGTATATAATATATAGATTTTGTCTTCCAAACAATTCTTGACATGCCAAGACTCGGGAGAGCGGACCCCGTGTGGGGTGGGTGTATCAGTTATTAGATTGGTGGCCCGCCAAACACTTGATTCGCTAATCATAGCGTGTCCCGGCCTTTTCTTTGCCCTCGCCGGGAAGAAAATTAAGAAAGAAAGAGGCGAGACAGGAGTACGAGGGATCGATCCCGCTGGGTCGCATTCCCATCGCTGCAGCGTATGCATGTCGTGGTAACGTGATGATGGGACTCCAGAGGGAAAGAAAGGAAATATTCCCATGACAAGAGGGCGTGGCCAATCCGATCCATCGTCGACGCGCTGTCTGCGGTCGTGTAAACACGGCGGCCCCATCGATCCCACTCCGGCCTTGATTCTCGCATGCGCTGCTTCTCGTCTCCGCGCTCAGATTAAGCCATGGAGGGCAGCAGCAGCTGCTGTACGCGCGCCTGATATGTCCCATAGGGGACGTGTGCATCCGTGATGACTACTGATATTTGGAATCATCGCGGAAGTTATTGGGTTATTGATGGATGCTGGCAGCTTAAGTTAGTGAAGGTACGAAGCGAGAGATTCAGCGCTGCTATATATTGCTGTCGCTTCTGGAGCTTGAAGACCATTCCGAGTCTTTTTTCCTTTTGAACTGGAAGACCATTCTGAGTCGGTACCATTTAAGACATTTAGAGAGGTAGAGTCCGCCATTGATTATTTTATTTTTTCATCATATGTAAAATCGATTATCAAT
Source organism: Stipa capillata (assembly GCA_019208055.1). Lineage (NCBI taxonomy): Eukaryota > Viridiplantae > Streptophyta > Magnoliopsida > Poales > Poaceae > Stipa > Stipa capillata. The sequence goes on from JAGXJF010005905.1 coordinate 151,947, forward strand.
TAACTAATATAATGTTGTTGTTTTTTAAGTCGACTCTGTGTGAAAAGTAAGCATTAAATGTAACAGCATACAGAGTCAACATAGTTAACTATGAAGTCTCTATTCTGTGTTAGTGTCTGATCCTTCATGAAGAGTCAGTTTTATTCTCTCTTAGAGCACCCACACAAGCTTATGCATATTTGGTTCCCTATATCTCTATATAGGGAGCTTCTCCAAAAGATCCATTCTCTATTTCTCTTTTCACTGCACAAGCTTCTCCAAAACTCATTCCCTATATCCCACCATCCTATATTTTATTGATATACTATAACTACCACCTTATTTTCAACGAGTGTTTTTTCGTAACGGATTATTTTTTGAACGACGGTTTTTCCCAACGGTCATATTTTCAAACGGCAAATTTTGAACGGCTTTCTTCACAGCTGATTTGTCTCGGCATCTACATTTTAATCCATGCAATAAGTTACTTGGGTTGTGCGCATCTTTAAATTCAGATGACGATAATTTATTCTTTCATTGTCTAAAAAAAATCAATGAGATAACAAAGTGTCTATATCTACAACAGCATTGTTCATGTGCAGCAGTACTGTATCACACCGAGCAATAGCTTCAACGTCCTTCAAGGTAGGATTAGAGATAACATTAGTTATTTACTTTAGCATCAAGTAATTTTATGGACAAGATCATTCAGTTCCTTTAGCATCAACCCTTTGGCCTGCGAATTTGGCATTATTTAGTTCAGGGAATATAATTTCTCAACAATTTGGCCTGCATCGAACTCAAGCCCAGAATTTTACCTGGAGCATGCACATTCAGAATTTTGTTAACAATGTACCTGCAAAAGGCATCAGAAGTGAGATCACAATGATATAAATGAAAAAAAAATCTCATATCTAACTTATAGATCCAACCATTTAACTTGTATGTTCATAAGAATTGAAGCAATTTTGAACAATAAACAGAAAATTGAAGGGTCAAATTAACGAGTCTGTCAAGCAGGGTTCTATGGTTCTCAGGAGGACATACAAACACCGATTGATGCAATGCTCAGTTTATTTTCACGATTGAGAAATTCTCTCCAATTATTTTAATATGATGATCAGTCTCTAAACTAAAGGGCATGTGCTGTTCATGATCTATAGAACAACATCTAATCTACAGATCATTTGAATCAGAAGAGCATAGTTCATTTGAATCAGTTCATATGCAGATCATTTGAATCAGTTCATATCAATACTCAATCTTCAGCTAACCAGTGCATATATATCTCTGAATTAGCAAGCATAAATGCTGAAATCAGTGGTGTTGAAATTGGAGCGATTTGGGATCAGATTTGTGATGAATTTGGTTTAGAAAAGACATCGATTGGTTCAATTTCTTTGATCTTGTTCCATTTTGCTTTCAATTTCTTCGATTGGGGTCCTGTTTGCTTCCAATTTCTTGGAAGAATGGCATGGTCCACATCTCCTCTGCCATATCAATAAAAACAAATCAGAAAACCGATCAAAAACAAACCTCTACCAGCGACAAATCAATCATGGAAGGCATTAAATCAGAGTCTACCACGGAAAACGAGCGCCCATCAAAATCACGAAATTGAGTTTGAGGGATTCGAGATTGCAGCCGGGGGATTGGAAATTACTAACCTTTTGCGACTGATTCCACGCGCTGATCCCCTCCTCCCAGCCCTACCGATCAACGGCGATTGCTGGCTTTGGCGCTACAGCTGCTCCTGTTCTGCACTGCACAAGGGAGGCAAGCATGCGCAAGGGCTCTAGACGGAGGGCTCGCGCCGCCCGTGGATCCATTCACCGAGGGGACGAGGGCGACGGAGAGGAAGACGACATGGTGGCGGCGCCCTCGGCCTCGGCTTCGGCTTCGATCCGGCAAATGGGGAAGAAGACGAGGTCGATCCGGTCTTCGGCTTCGACCACGCATTCGATCCGCACGGACGAGATGAAGCTGCGGCCTCAGTCCGGACGGCGATGGACGACGCCGTGGCGGGAGGGAGCTCTCCGCGCGGACGGGGATGTGTGCTTGGACCTCGGCTCCGTCGCTGTGGACGGGAACCGGCTAGATCTGCGCCGACGGGACCATGCCGACGACGAGCTCCACAGGGTCGGAGGCGGGCCGAGCTTCCGAGCGAGGATGGTGGCTTGCGGGGGGCTGCGGAGCAGAGTAGCGCGGACGGGAGGCGAGGAATATGGCGGGGACGGAGGCGCGGAGGTCTCCTGGAGGGGCTGTTGGTCAGATGCAGAACGAGATGGGTTTGCTAGAATTGGGGAACGCCGAAGACGAGATGCGGAAGGCAACAGTGATGCAGAACGGGTTGCAGAAGCTGCTGCACCCGGTTTTTCGACCAAATTCCCCAAATATGGCTATGCAGAACGGTATGCATAAGCTTGTGTGGATGCTCTTATCCACATCAACAATTATCCTACGTGCCATGAGGAAGAGCCAACTGACATCACGCCTTCATAGATGCTCTCAGAACATAAGATTTTCTCCCATCCATACATGGAAATTGAATTGCTTCTCGTGAAATTTTCACAGAGTTTCTATCCTAGATGCTTGGAACTTTGTTGCAACATTCCCACTAAGCAAAAAGAAAAAAAAAGAGGAGTTTTTTCTGATGTAGTAGGCCATGTGACGTTGTTTACGGCGTATGTAAGTTGGCCACAAACAAGGGCGAACCATGAGCTCATTTGAGCTTTCTTAACTCAGCCGCTCTCAATCGCGCGGCGTGCTCTGAGCCTGAAAGTACATCTTGGTCCCTTAAGTGGATTTTCATGATTAATAACAAACATTTAAGGAACTAATATATGCGTCAAGTATGATCACGTAATTTAGTCCTCAAAGAGATGATATAACCAACATTGATGACTCTCAAAATATTATAAGGAAGGACAGTTTGAAAAAATAGAGGTTAATGATATTTTTTTAGCTCTTTTATTGGTTGACGAATCACATTGAGTTTAGAGAAAGCCATACTATTAAGAGAGGCTGATATTTGGAAACTGTTGAGAGTAGCTTATTATTCTCGTTATGAATCAATCTCTATCAAAGAGATATTTGAAAATCTTAAATTCTCATATTTTTAGCAAAAGTCAGAACCTCCAAAATTAAGATCAAAATATCTAAGTTCCGTATATGTGTGGAGAATACGGAAGCTCGGAACCTCCAAATTACCATATGTCTAGGTTTCAGGATGTCTAACCCAAGTTCGTGTTCTGATCTCACCCAATTTTGGTGCTATGTCCGAGCTTCAGTCTGACTCTGACATTCCCTACTGATGACTTGCTTGCCGAGCGTTAGGCCCATCAGTAGGTTCTACTCAAGTAGCATTGGGCAGCTGCTCAAAATTGTGTATGAAACTGCAGGCGGATAAGCGATGCAGCTAGTGCACTTTTCAAGTGGGTGCACAAGTCTTGCTCAAGCTTCAACCTTATGCTCAGTCATCAGTGGTGAATCGACCATATCCTAAGTTGGCCTTCAAGTTCTTTGGTCCTCATAAAGTATTGGTGAAGATTGGGTTTGTTGCTTATTGTTTGGAATTGCCGCCAGTGAATTCAATGCATCCAGTCTTCCACGTTTTCCCAATTGAAGAGTTTTATCCCTGACTATACTCATGTGTTCACTAACTTACCGAAGGTGCCTGAGTGGTAATGCTGTCATCCCACAAGATCTGATCGAAGTGGATAGGAATTCTATTGGAAACAGCTACTTGGAAAGACTTGTCTGGCGTAGAACAGCGTTTTCCTTCTTCACTTGTTTGGGGATAAGCAAGTTGTTTTCCTGCTTCACTTCACTGGGGACAAGCAAGTTTTCTTAGAAGTGTTGTCCTTGAACCTACGTGTCACACAGATATTGCAATGAGAGTAGAAACATAATCGAATGACGTCATCGCGAATGGGAAATGGTGAATAATGATGCGTGTCCGTGTGGGTTAAGTTATAGGAATAAGTGTATATTTTACCCTCTCAACTATTTCTTTGAGTACATTTTATTTTGAAAATTTAAAAAGGGTAAATCTCACTAATTCAAAGTAAATTATCGACAGTGATAGAAGCTGGTTTTGCACTGACGTATAGTGGTCTTAACCCGATTTAGATGATATGGTGCCTACGTGTTAGCCACATCACCTCCACATTATTAAACAAATCATGAAATAATAAAGTTAGGAATATTATAAAATTTTGAGGAAAATTGATTATTTTTTGATTTTGAAAATCTAAAATATTCGAAATGAAAACCTGATCATTTTTTGTTTTCAAAAAGTTGAATCAGAAACAGACCAAATTTCTTCAATTTTGAGAAACATTGAAAATTTCTTCGCAACTCCTTTCACCCAACTATTTTCAAATTTTCTTGAATTTTTAAAAACAAAAAATAGTCGGGTTTTTATTTTGAATATTTTGTATTCTCAAAATAAAAAAGATTATTTTTCCTTAAAATTTCATGATATTTCTTAACTTTATTATTTTATGAATTGTGTGTTGATGTGGACGTATGTGGTTAAGACGTAAAAACCATATCATCTAAATCGGTTAAAACCACTTCATGTCAACGCAAACTGGCTTTCACGACTATCAGGAAGATAATTTATTTAAAATTAACCGTTAAGGATGAGATTTACCTGATTTTAAAGTTTCGAGATGAAATATAGTAATAATCAAAGGCTAAAACATACGCTTATTCTAAGTTATTTGTTGCCGTGAGTCGGGGGCATATAAGCTGAGTGGTGCCCAGAGGCAAACAAGAAAAGAAATGAAATGAATTACATTTCTCTCATCTTCTCTCCGAGTCCCTCTTCCAACTCCGGTTATCCCTGTACCCGGGCGGAGGAGCCGGGGAGGCCAGTACCCTCCGTTGGCGGAGGAGAGCTCTTCAGGTCTTCCCTCCTGTCGATGCTGGGTTCAGCCCTCGCGGTGGGCGGCCGATGGAGACCCGCGTCGCCGCGCCGGTGCTGCATGCCGGTTCGGAATCGGAGCATCCGCCGATCTGATGCGTCAGGCTACAAACGAAGTTATCTCCAGAGGTCGCTGTTGCTCTTGCTCTGACCATGGAAGGCATGAAAATCCGAGTAAAATTGTAGGAATGCCTGTTATTTCTTATCCAGCTTTATTACTTGCATCCTTCACATTGTAGCTTTTTATGGAGTGATATGCTGATAATCTGGTACGCATTCCTTGGTTGTTAAGCTTTACCTTTGGAAACAAAGGGCTTTATACAGTTTGCAGAATGCATTGTTAGGGGGAGCATTTGATATCACACGCTTATCTATCGACCAAAAAAATTGTCATTGGTGAAGTGAACACTCCAAACAAAATTGATGATGTATCTTCATGTCTTACGTGTTATCCAATTTTCAGAGTAGTGCCAAAGTGTTACGAAATGTCTGTCGTGATGCTTGCTCACTAGGGCGAAAATGTAAAGTGAATGTGTCTTTTTCCTGCTAAGGAAGTAAATAATTCTGATTGCGATGTTGCATATGTTCTCATCATGAGCTCAAGTATGCAGATACATATTTCTATTGCTGTTGCCCGCCGGCGTCCTCTACAAAAAATGGATTACCAACGAGGTTTGAACTCTACAAGAGATTTTCTTTCTAATTCTCTTCACAAAGCCTCCCATGAACTGGCTGTAGCATAATGAATCTTCTCGCACCAATCCCTCATTGTTCACATCCTGTGTGGTTCACCATCACTGGAATCATCATCTGAATCTCTTCTTGCAGGAATGATAAATACCTCATATTCATGAGGTGATCTAAAGCTAACTCTCCTTGATATATTGTTCTGGCTTCTCAGAGATGTTCTACTGATGGAGAAACTTTCGCTGATGATCGGTGAGTTGCTCTCAGAAGAGAAGTCCAAGTTCAGTGGGCGGACCTTTGGAGAGTACCTTCGAACTGGTGCTCCTCCAATCGCCTCCATCTCCCTGCTTGGTTGTTGATACAAAATTTCTTCAAGAGTGAGTTGTCTCACTTCTGCTCGAACTGCAATGCTTTCGTGAAGCTCTTGCTTCTTCAGGCAGCTGGGCGTCATTCTACCCCAAATCAGCTTGAGATGGCAAGAACAACAGCACTGTAGCACATTCTTGCCTATAAGAGGATGGGTGAACTGAGCTAGTGAATTGAGCAAGTTGATCACCTCGTGTTGGTGTACCAACATGTATTTATGGACAAGCTTGCATGCTTTAATTGGACGTCCTTCGGAAATTAAGTTGCTTGTTCTGCATAGATTAGACCGTGACAAAACCTTGGACAGATCAATATGACAGGGCTACGTTGAAGGGATCAAGACAAACATGATGCTTAGTTTTTAACTTCTGATAGATGGTGATTTCTATTCTTTAAAAGAATTACTGACACAAACTTGGGGAGTGGAGTTTTTGCTTCTGTACGCATTTGCACCCTTTTTTTTCTTTCAAAACTAGCTCTTGTTACTCCAGTTGTCATTGTTAAAATTCCTAGCTAGCTGCCAACTGTGGGACGATAGTAGCCTAGGTTATGTTTGGAGTTTAGTAAATGTGCTAGCTGGGTATATGAAGAACTACATGAAATTCTGTTAAACGATATTAGGACACCAGTTTGCAATTAAAGGAAGGAATTTCTGCCAGTATCTGATTCTGTTGGAGCTTGGAATCCCTAGCAAGATTGCGAGGAATTCAAAATACAAGTTTCTTCAGCAACCAAGCAATCTTGCTGTTTACACCATCTCTTATAAATTGGTTTCCTTAGCCAAGCCTTCTTGTTGTTCACCATATCTTGTATTGGCATGTTCGAATAGAGAAAGTAATGCTATTTTTTGGGTAGAATAGACGGGGAATATCATATACCGCTGGCCGAAGCAAAAGATTAAGATTGACCTACTTTTGTTTCTTGCGTTCTTAATTTTTATGGTTTTATGTTTTTGCGGTTGATCATTGCTGTTTCAATCAATCTGATTGGCTATTCTAATCAGTAGGACTAAGAAAAGGATTTTTGAAGACCTTTACTTTTCTTCATAATATTATGGCTACTCATCTTAATTGAATGGCAGAGCTCCTGCTAGTTTTCAGAAACAATATTCTTCATATACCCATACCTTTTTAACTGTATTTGTTGTGGCACCATATACTGATACAGCACGGCTGTTTCTCTGGTTGTTTTATATCGCGGCTTTTAACTGTATTTGTTGTGGCACCATATACTGATACGGCACGGCTGTTTCTTATTTGTTTTATCGTGGCAAATATTTACCTTCTCTTTTTCATCCTCATCCAGTTGACACTTGGAAGATTCTTGGGGCTTGCTGGTGGTGAATCATTCACGGAGAAGATTAAGTCATCTCAGTCGGTCGCTCCAACAACTGAGTTTTCATCAAATACCAGTCAAAGAAGAAAAAACATTTTAAAACTAAAATTGATGTGGACCCTGTGACGAGTGACCTGTATCCATACATACATGAACATGACTGGATGGAAATAGCAAGCTTTTGAAATACCTTGCAACAAGGAGTCCCTATTGTCCTGCATTTTTTTCTGTACAGAAAAAGGGCAACCAAAATTATTGGATTTAGATATAGTTTGTATTAGTGGCTAGTTACTTGATGTCGACTTCATGAAGGGGTCAAGGAAGGACTAGAAAATTTTATAAGCCTCAGGCCAGCCGATAAAAAGATTGGGGATGGCCATCTTGGTTTTGTTCTGAAGAAACTGCGGGTAGTTGTTAAAGTATATTTTGAATCACACTCCAAACTGACTGATTATGCATTAATACAATGGCATTCGACCTGCTTTGCAATTTACAACATATATGAATTGTAGCAAGACTGTAGAGACAGCCCCTTAAGTTTTACTGCAATAGTTCAACTACTCGAGGGCTTTGCTGATACAATTTTGAAGGTGCTTGCAGATGTGTCCAAAGAGGATTTAAAATACCAATAAGAAAAGAGGAAACACTTCATGGACCTGCTGAATGATAGCACATGCAACAAGTTGCTTCATAGTCTTTCCAGCAAGGGAAATTACATGGACTCTCTCCGAGTGATAACTGAGATGCTAAACCATGGAGAGTTGAATCTAATGGCTTCCAACACTGTAATTACTGTTTGCATCAGATGAGCATGATCAAGAAGCTGTGCTGCTCCTGGGAAGGATGATCATTCAATAATTGAATCTAATGCATCCACTTTCGGTGATAATCATGCTTATCAGTAGGAAGGGAAGTTCAAGATAGGTGCTCGGATGCTAGGTTGGAACAAACAAAATGAGACACCAATACAAAATAGCTGCATACACAATGATGATGCCACTACCAGTGCTTTCCAATCAGCAATTCAGCATAGACCTTGTGGTTGCCATGTTGTATCTTTTAAAGATGTCATCTGAAGAGAGTAATAATTATCTATGTATGTATAAACTAGTTCCCTACAAAAGAGAGAGAGGATGTTTTGGCATGCCTGGGAGGTACCACCACTCAAGTAGTAATATACAAAAGCAACATCGAATTGTTTAGCATCTTTATCTAGATTAGTTCTAGGTGTGTGATGGTGATCAACATCTCAAAATCCTAATCGATCTGCTGTTGTGGTCATCACTTTACCTAGAAATATTCTCCAGAACACATAAATTTTTGCTGCAATGCAAATTCCTAGAAACCTTCTCCCAGGACACGTTATGGTCATCACTTTACCTAGAAATATTCTCCAGAACACATAAATTCTCGCAGCAATGCAAATTCCTAGAAACCTTCTCCCAGACACGTTGTGGTCATCATTTTACCTAGAAATGTTCTCCAGAACACATAAATTCTCACTGCAATGCAAATTCCTAGAAACCTTCCCCAGACACGTAATTTGAGAAACTTGTGCTTCCTTCCTGTGGTTGACAAAATGAGAATGCCTGCGCTAGTTGCTGTGGCGGCGGTGCTGCTGCTTAGGGGCAGCATAACGGCCGTGGCGGCGGCAAGTTCCGCGAACATCGCATTGCCCAGCTGCAAGAGCAAATGCGGCGACGTGGACATCCCGTACCCCTTCGGCACCACCCCTGGCTGCTTCCGGCCGGGCTTCATGGTCACCTGTAACGAGAAGCACCACCCGCGGAAGCTGTTCCTAGACAATGGTATCGGCCCCGGCCCCGAAGTGGTCGAGATATCTCTGGCGAACAGCACGGTGCGTGTCGGGAGCTGGGTCTCGCACTTCGTCACCGGCAACACGAGCGACGTGCAGCTGGCCATGGCCAGCGACTCCACATTCGTGCTGTCAGCCAAGGCGAACAGCCTCGTCATCATGGGCCGCGGCTTCCGTGTCCCCCTGCACATCCGCGACCCGTGGACGTACGACTCGTGTGTGTCCCACTGTCCAGACAACAGCACGGTCTCGCCATCGGCGCCTTACTCCGTGTGCAACGGCATCGGCTGCTGCCAGCTGTCCATCCCGGTCGGCCCCCGGTCCTGCCGCCTCGAGCTCTACCCACTCGCCGGCGATGGCAGATGCCCGATTGCCCCGGCCCCGGTGCGGGTGTTCAACGCGAGCGTGCACATGGTGGAGCAAGAGTGGTGGAGCGACGGGTCGCACGTCTACGACCTGAAGCAATACTTCATAGACACCCCGTCTTACCCTGACAAGAGCCCGTTCTTTGTCCCTGCAATCGCAGCATGGGCGTTGGGTAGGCTCCCTTGTGAAGAAGCCGCCTACGGGGCCAGATTTTGGGTGCCGCAGCAAGAACGCGTGTGCCTCAACAAGAAAAACGGCGCCGACGGTTACGTCTGCCGGTGCAGTGACGGCTATCAGGGCAACCCTTACATGCCAAATGGATGCCAAGGTGGGCGAGGTCATCTAGCAGCTGGTAAGTCCACACAGGAAAATTTCTAAGCATTAGTTCATCTGTCAGTGAGCACTTCATTTATTTAAACTTTAAGATGTTAAAAAAGAGAGAGAAGTTTCTATGCTAATAACTGTGAAATTTGAAATTCAGTATGTTCATTTTCATCCAAATATTCATTCCTATTATGAAAACAAAATCGAAGACTACAAACACAGGGATTTGGAATGAATGCTTGTCAAATACTTATCATTTTCGAGGGAATGGCTTTTTGTAGGAACCATTTTAAAAGCTACTATCTATTTACAAAATTTAAGAGATGACTCAGATGGCAACATTGAAAACATAATAAATCAAAATAAATAAATAATCAGACCATCATACCCATTAGCATTAATTTGTTGTTGGCAGCGGTGGGGGTTGGTTGACAACTGTTACCCATCTAAATTGGCATCTGAGAGTAATTCTATATTTAATTTGTACACCAATGTCACTATTGTTTCCGTAAAACAATATTATGCCCACAAATTTAGGAAGCACCACACCTTTTTACACAAATAAATTTGGATACATACTTGCAACCATGCTTTTTGACTGTGCTGTTTGTACATTTTGGTAGGAGTCATTTTCTCTATAAGAGTTGGCATCGGCACAATTCTTTTGCTTTTAGTTCTTGCTGTCAACTTTGCAACAAAAAAAATCAAGGATCAGAAAGCCAAAAGGATGAAGGAATATTTCTTCAAGCAAAACCATGGGTTATTGCTCCAGCAATTAGTAGATAAAGATCAGCTGAAAGGATGAGTTTCAGCTTGGAAGAGCTTAAGAAAGCAACAAATAAATTTGACAGAGCTCGCATTCTCAGTGGTGGAGGGCATGGCACAGTCTACAAAGGAATTTTATCAGATCAACATGTTGTTTCTATAAAGAAGTCCAAAATCGTAATCCAAAGAGAGATCGATGAGTTCATACATGAAGTCGTATCCTTTCTCAAATCAATCACAGGAATGTGGTCAAGTTATTCAGATGCTGCCTCGAGACAGAAGTTCCATTGCTAGTCCATGAGTTCATTCCGAATGGAACCCTTTATGTCCATCTTCATACTGATGGTCCTGAATTCAATACCATGGAAAGATAGGTTGCGAATTGCATTCGAGGTTGCAAGTTCTTTGGCATACCTTCACTAGGCTGCTTTGATATCAATAATCCATAGAGACATAAAGACATCTAACATACTGCTAGATGATCGCTTAACAGCAAAAGTGTCTGACTTTGGTGCTTCTAGAGGAATTCCAATTGACCAATCAGGGGTAACAACTGTCATCCAAGGAACTTATGGATATCGAGATCCCGAGTACTACTACACAGGTCGACTGATTGAGAAGAGTGATGTCTACAGCTTTGGTGTCATGCTTGTGGAGCTACTTACAAGAAAGACACCAACTATCTGCATGCCGTTAGAGGGAGTCAGTCTAGTAGCACATTTCATCCTTCTGTTGAACCAAGAGAAGCTCAATGAGATACTAGATGCACAAGTCTCTGAGGAGGCCGGCAACGAAGCAAACGAAGTGGCAGCAATGGCGGCGATGTGCTTAAGGATGAAGGGAGAAGACAGGCCAACGATGCAGTTTGTTGAGATGAAACTGTTAGGAGTAAATCTTTAGGCATTAGCTTGATCATTGCTTAGCCGTGCGCTAGAACACCTAGATCATCATTAACCGTGGGCATTGGTGGCACTTACGTGTGGTGGAAGATGAAGCCATTTCCGGAGACGAAGAGGAAGTAGTCGTGGTCGTGGGAGCGTGAGGGAGACGTGGTTGGTGAAGATGTAGCAGAGGGAATCGGCGGCCCTCGGGTCGCCACCGGCACTATCCGGTGGCCGGCATCGTTGTCGGGTGGCGTCGGCCTTCCCGATGCTCCAGCACTCCCCCGGATCGGCTCGGGCCTTGAGGTATTAGGGTTAGGGTTTGAGCTCAAGTGAATGTCATCATCGAGAGCCCCCCGGGTAACCCGCTTTTAATCTAGCACTGTGCAAACGGGGGACCGAAACCATATCGGTTGGGCGCCCCCGATCAGGGCGCGGGTAGTCAGGGTTTGCACGTTGGTGAAAAGCCCCTTTTCGTGCTTATCTCTCCGGTTTGACCGGGAGATCAATTCCAACATTCTCCCCCTTGATCTTAAGGTCAAACCTTCGTAAGCCTAGTCTTAATAGAAAATATACCAAAGCAAAGCGTTACAGTGACCAATGAAATGCCACTGAACCTCAGTACTTATAGTATACCATCCTATCTCGAAATGGAAAACATATTACTTGATGGGAGATGGTTTCATTCGATGGTCCCTTATTCCAGGATCAAAGGCTTTCCAGTAAACCCATGCCGGCTACATGATTACAAAATATACTGGGTGGTAAGCCTTTTGTAAGCGGATCCGCAAGCATTTCTGTCGTACTTATATGCTTAACATTAATGGTATGATCCTGGATTCTATCTTTCACAACATGATACTTAATGTCGATGTGTTTGGCAGCTCCACTCGACTTGTTGTTATTCGTATAAAAAACTGCGGGTTCATTGTCGCAGTACAACGTTAGTGGTCTAGAAATACTATCCACCAGTCTTAATCCGGGAATAAAATTCTTTAGCCATACAGCCTGCCCGGTGGCCTCATAACATGCTATAAATTCTGCTTGCATCGTGAAAGATGCAGTAATCGTTTGTTTGGAGCTTTTCCAAGAAACAGCTCCTCCTGCCAGTGTGAAGATATATCCTGAAGTGGATTTCCTGCTATCGACACACCCAGCAAAATCAGCATCTGAATAACCAATAACTTCCAGGTTATCAGATTTTCGATATGTTAGCATGTAATCTTTAGTGCCTTGCATATAGCGTAGGACTTTCTTAGCGGCCTTCCAGTGGCCCGGTCCTAGATTAGATTGATATCTGCCAAGCATCTCGGTGACAAAAGCCAAGTCAGGGCGCGTACAGACTTGAGCATACATGATGCTTCCGACAGCCGAAGCATAAGGAACCGACTTCATCTGATCAGTTTCATATTGGTTCCTTGGACATTGAAATGTTCCAAACTTATCGCTCTTGACTATAGGGACAGGTGAGGCAGAGCACTTATGCATATTATATTTCTTTAGTACTCTCTCAAAGTATGCCTTTTGTGATAGTCCCAACATGCCTTTGGACCTATCCCGATGAATCTCAATGCCGAGAACATATGAGGCTTCATCGAGATCTTTCATATCAAAATTGGAAGATAAGACTCTCTTGGTCTCATGCAACATAAAGGACTAAAATTGCCAAGAGTATGTCATCCACATAAAGGACTAAAATGGTGAACTTGTTGCCCTTAAACTTGACGTATATGCAGTTGTCCACCTCATTCTCCTTAAAACCAAAAGTTCTGATAATTTGATCAAACTTAAGGTACCATTGTCTTGAAGCTTGTTTTAAGCCATAAATCGACTTCTTTAAACGGCATGCCATGTGCTCCTTTCCTTCCACAACAAAACCTTCTGGTTGTGTCATGTAAATGTCCTCGTTCAAGTCGCCATTAAGGAATGCCGTCTTGACATCCATTTGATGTAGCTCCAGATCATAATGAGTCACAAGTGCCATGACTATTCTGAAGGAATCTTTAGTTGAGACCGGTGAGAAGGTTTTATTATAATCAATTTCCTCTCTTTGTGTAAAGCCTTTTGCTATAAGTCTCGCTTTGAACCTTTCGATATTTCCCTTGGAGTCATACTTAGTTTTGTAGACCCATTTATAGCCTACCCTTTTAGCTCCATCAGGAATTTCTACTAAGTCACAAACATCATTCGAGCCCATAGACTTTAATTCATCTTCCATGGCATCAAGCCACTTGGACGAATTCTCTCCTTTAATGGCTTCCTTATATGAGGTTGGGTCTTCCACTTTCCCTATATCATTTTTATCTTCATTCATATAAACAACATAATCATCTGGGATAGCAGATCTTCTTTCTCGCTGTGACCTTCTCACAGCTCATTTGTGGCTTCATTATTTACCGCAGCTTCATTCGTGGCTTCATTGTTTATCTCGGGAAAATGCTGAGGCTCAACATTAGGTGCTGCATTAGAAATTTCTTGATCCTCAACATTTGGTGTGTCTACATTAGGTGCCGCATTGTATATTGGGGTGTTGAACACCGTCGTTGGAATAAATCTTTCTTGGACAAGCGGGAATGAGACACAGACCCGTTTCTCCTCAAGATCTACATTCCTTGGCTCAACAATTTCATTATCCTCAAAGAACATAGCTTGCCTTGTTTCCACAAACTTAGTTGTGTGATTCAGACAGTAGAAATGATATCCCTTTCCCCTATGAGGGTATCCAATAAAATGGTAGCTTATGGTCTTCGGGTCTAGTTTCTTAATTTGTGGATTGAAAACCTTAGCTTTAGCGGGGCACCCCCACACACGCAAATAATTCAGGCTCGGCTTCTTTCCCGTCCACATCTCATAAGGTGTGTGCGATGCTGACTTAGTGGGAGCCAGATTAAGTACATGTGCGGCTGTCTTTAGTGCCTCCATCCATAAATTCACTGGTAAAGATGAGTGACTAAGCATGCTACGCACCATATCCATAAGTGTGCGATTGCGACGCTCAACCACTCCATTTTGCTGAGGTTCACCAGGCATTGAATATTGGGCAATTATTCCATTTTCAGCGAGGAACTTTGCAAAAGGTCCAGGAATTTGCCCATAAGGAGCGTGTCTTCCATAATATTCTCCACCACGACTTTAATCTTTAGGTTAAGTTGATTTTCAACTTCAGCTTTATATATCTTAAATTTGTCTAAAGCTTCAGATCGATCACGAATGGGATATATGTATCCATAACGTGAGTAGTCATCTGTGAATGTGATGAAATATTCAAAACCGTTCACAGATTTTACATTAAAGGGTCCACATATGTCAGCATGTATAAGGTCAAGGATCCCTTCGGCTCTTATTGCTCCTTTCTTAATAATCTTAACATTTTCCTTTTATGCAGTCAATGCAATTGTCTATATCACAGAAGTCTAAAGGGTGAATAATTTCTTCTTTTATTAAACGTTCCATTCTCCCCCTCGAAATGTGGCCCAAACGACGATGCCACAATTTCGAAGAAGGGTTTTGACTTCTCTTTTTCTTATTGACATTTTCATGACTACATTCATTCACATTCGCAACACATGCATTCATGTCATTTTGAGATTCACAAAGAGATAACATATATAGTTTGCCTCGTTTGACACCAAGTCCAATAATATCATTATTCAACTTAATCATACATCGTTTATTATGAAACGAACATTCAAAATCAACATCGTCCAAACAAGATACGGAAATCAAATTCCTACTTAAGGTAGGTACATAAAGAACATCATGAAGTTGAAGAAGAAAGCCCGTGTGCAACTCCAAGGTGAGAGATCCCACAGCTTCAACATCAGCTTCTTGATCATTTACCACCTTAAACTTTCTTGTTCCCCTTCTTAAAGTTCTCCTTGTATGGAATCCCTGTAAGAAATTTGCAACATGAATGGTTGCTCCTAAGTCAATCCACCAAGTATTTTGGGAATAATCAACATAAAGTGATTCATCAACAAACGTAATTTCATCAGTACCTTTCTTGTGGAGCCACTTTAGCCACTCAGCACAATCTTTCCTAAAATGGCCTGACCTCTTGCAGAAATTGCAAAGATCATTTCCTGTAGCTCCAGACTCACTTGCTTCTTTGCATTGCATTTCTTTCCCTTTAGGGCTCGTAAAGGGTTTCTTGTAGGGCTTATGATCAGCAGGTGCTTGAAAATTTCTTTTGGCATGACCAATGTGAAGTGCTTGGTCATTTTCCTTTTCAGCACGCAGCCTTTCTTCTTCTTGGGCACAGTGAGCAATCAACTCATTCAGGGTCCACTTCTTTTGTTGAGTATTGTAGTTGATCATAAAAGGCCCAAAATCTTTAGGCAATAAAGTCATGATAAAATGGACTAAAAAATCCTCATTAATTATCATATCCATAGATTTGAGCTTAGCTGCTGCATCACTCATCCTAAGGATATGATCCCTTATGTTGCCATTGCCATCATACCTCTCATTAATATGCCTCTGAATGAGACTTGTAGCATACGTCTTTGAGGAGCCCTTGAATTGCTCCTCAATGAACTTTAAATAATCAGAGGCATTGGGACTTTCAGGGATAGCTCCCCTAATGCCTTCAGAGATGGCCATTCTCGTTATTAGAAGAGACATCCTGTTGGAGTCCTCCCACTTTTCTGCCTTAACATCATGAGCCCTTTTGAGCTCCTCATACCCAGCTACACCTGCAATAAGTGCAACTGGTTTAGCTTCCCTCAACGCAAGGTCGAGCTTGTTGAGCCCTAAAGCACACATAACTTGATCTCTCCATGTTGGGAAATTACTCCCCGTAAGTGGTTCAATGTGGTCAACAGACTTGGCCACATGAACAGTAGTGGAAGCTGAAAATATATTAAAAATACATAAGTAAAGAGTTCATAAGAAAATTGCATAAAATTAACTCTAGTTCGCATCACCATTGGGCAGAAAACGAAAAAGAATTAATTAACATAAAAGGGAGTGGCTCAAAATGATAAATCAACGTTGGTCAGAATTATAAATATGAGCCAAGCAATTCTCAGAATAAATATCAATTTTACAACATTAATTTTCAGCATGATATTGATATTTAAAATGAGATCATTATTGAAGAAAATGCAATAAAATGCATTTAACATTAAAGATTTTCTGAATAAAATTTCTCGTTGGTTCCATTTTATCCAGAAAATACAAACATGAATTTCATAACATTATTTGGGCACTTTTGACTTATTTAACAGTGCAAAAGAATTAACATAAGTGTTTAAAATTAAAAATTGCACTGATATTTAAGAAATTGCCCAAAATTCCATTCGGCCCAATTTGCCCACGGCAGCCCATTTGCATTCTCGGTCCAGCAGCATAAAAAAAAAGAAATTTTCGCCGGGCCAAGACAACCTGGGCCACAGCCCGCAGCCAAAAATGGCCCACTTGCGCAGCCCATCTTTACTCCCTGCAGCCCCGCCTCGATCCAGACCGTTCGGTTCAATCGGACGGCGCGCATTAGCTCAGCACGGAACAAAAACCGGGCAGCCGGCCGAAAATCCTAAGCATTTGTGCCCGATCCCCCCTTTTTTCCGCTCCCGAGAGAGAGCGCGCCGGCAGCCGAGCGCCCGACTCACTGGAGACCATGGCGGCGCGGCCGGCTCCACTCGCTGGAGGAGCATGCATTGGCCGAGGGCCGCGCGCTTCTTCGTCGAACGATGCTGCCACGTCGCCCACATCATGCCCGGCGGGGCTCCTTCCGCAGGTTGCCTCCGGGGAGGACGATGGCGTAGCGGCATCGGCGTCCTCGCACGGCGGCGCGGCCGTGCGGTCCCCGAAGGGTGGTAGACACCGACGCGGCAACATTAGGTAAGTCCCGAAGACCCTTTCCTTAGAAATTTCATTTTAGGGTTTCGGATTTGAGGGAAATCATTAGGGGGATGGGGATCTTCTTGATTGTATGCGTCTGTGTCTATCCCCTCCTTTTTTGCTTAATTGTTTGGATACATCAAAAAATCAGCTCGGGTAGGGGGGGGGGATTGGGGGAAATTGGGTTCTAGGTCAGCTAAGGAGGCTCTGATACTAATGTTAGGAGTAAATCTTTAGGCATTAGCTTGATCATTGCTTAGCCGTGCACTAGAACACCTAGATCATCATTAACCGTGGGCATTAGTGGCATTTACGTGTGGTGGAAGATGAAGCCATTGCCGGAGATGAAGAGGAAGTAGTCGTGGTCATGGGAGCGTGAGGGAGACGTGGTTGGTGAAGATGTAGCAGAGGGAATCGGTGGCCCTCGGGTCGCCACCGGCACTGTCCGGTGGCCACGTCGTCGTCGGGCGGCGTCGGCCTTCCCGATGCTCCAGCACTCCCCCGGATCGGCTCGGGTCTTGATGTATTAGGGTTAGGGTTTGAGCTCAAGTGAATGTCATCATCGAGAGCCCCCCGGGTAACCCCCTTTTAATCTAGCGCTGTGCAAACGGGGGACCGAAACCATATCGGTTGGGCGCCTCCGATCAGGGCGCGGGTAGTTAGGGTTTGCACGTTGGTACAAAGCCCCTTTTCGTGCTTATCTCTCCGGTTTGACCGGGAGATCAATTCCAACAGAAACTTCAGGGTATGTAGAGTGCAGTGAACACCATGCAGGGCAACCCAGAAAAGGAAGAACATCCAGTGAGGCTATGCTACACATTCAGAGGAGCAGCAACCATGCTGCCGATACTGATGAAAAGGGTAACAGCAATAGTAGGCGATATAGCATGGAGGAGGCAATGTTGTTATCGGCAAGCTTGCAACGATGATCTTGAGCACATGCACACAACAAGTGTTGTCTGCCTTTTCTGGACGAACAAGATTGTAGTAACAGGAGACACAAGCACACATGTATATACAAGAAGAGCAATGCGATCTGTATACACTGTAAGGCAACATTCCTGAGGAACTGAGTTCAGGCATGGGCTTGGCACTACCATTTCTAGAGAGCCTTAACCATGCTGAGTTTTTGTTGCTATTCGCTGGTAGTTTGTTCAGCCTTTTAGCTTGACTTATTCTTAATACATTGGCAGTGCTCCTGCCCTCTGTTCCAAAAAAAGAAGCAATGTTGATGCCGATCACAACAATAGCAGTAGGCGATGAAGTGTTGTTCTCGGTATCCTGTTTGGTAAGAATGGCCTGGAGGTGTGGTAGTTGATATTTATGTAATTAATAGTGAGAACCTGATGGTTAGATTGTTGTTGCTTGGTGATGTGTTAATCCTAGATTTGTTTGTAAATATGGTTGCATTTATTATATAACTGAAAATTATTATCATTATTATTATATATATATATATATCTGGTTAATCTGCATGGCTATATTTGGTAAACATAAATAGTGTAGATTTTTTTTCTTTTTTTTTGATAAATGTGGATTTTTTAAACCTTTCATAGCAGATCTGAAGCTTTGTAACATCATTTTAATAATTATTTTAGAAGTATTCTAATATATGTACTTTGGGTTGTACAATTTCACATGCTAGCAAATGCAGTTCGCAAAGAGACCTGCACTTTTAATTTTTAAATGATAAATGAAGAGAAGTCGCATTTCCAGATTCTTAGGACCTTTTTGTAATGCATGAACTTCAGAAACTTTGCACGAATCTATGAATGCCGAAGGAAACCTTTCAGCTCTCAGTGGAATCAGGAAATATCCCGTGTTCCAAACATGATTGTACTGAAACTTGAACGGTGTCGCATCATGCTGTCTCTAGGATCAGTTCATGCAACCACAGAGAATTCTGCTTTAGCTCAGAAAAACTGCATTCGTAAAAGCAAGATCATGAGAAACTTTCTTTGTGCCCGAGAATAGAGCTATTGAATGCATGTTCTAGGAAGATGGAAAAAATAACCGAAGTATAGAACTAAAGGCGTAAAGAGTGAGTATGTTTTGCTGCCTGTGATGACAGTGCTGAAGTTGTGAGTTGTGTGGCCAAAAGAGTCTATCACCTCCTGAAGTTTGATGCTTAGGGGGTGTTTGGTTGGGCTTTTCAGCAGCTTTTCACTGGAAAAAGTTGCAGCCCAACCAAACGGTCAGTTTTTCAGCATCTTTTATCAACCGTAGCTGTAGGCTTTGCAGTGCAAATTCAGCTATTTAGAAAAGCTACCTTTTGCTAGCTTTTTGCAATATGCTGATGCTTCAGAGCTCATTTTCCAAAATGTGTAGATGTTTTGGATCAATCAAAAACCATATGTCTATTTTCCCACAACCATAACAGTTTTTCTAGACAGCTAATCAATATCAGTTTTGTTAACAGTCACAGCCCAACCAAACAGGCCCTTAGCCCCCTCCAGGACTGATCCTGACATATTAAAGGTCCTAGGGCAAGACAAAAGTGTGGGACCATTATTTAGACATAAACGTATGAAATATTTTCTGTTTGAATTTCTAAGATGATATATGGTGCAACATATCATGAATGAGTGGCCTCTAAACTTTAAGATGCACATCATAGATCTCAAACAAATTATCATTCGTAACCATGAAAATTTCAACGTATGCTTTCACTTATGCGGAAGTTATTAGAACGCACACGTTTTGTTCCTATGAATGCTATATGTACGTATACTCGTATGCACATCATGTTGACCCTAAGGATGCAAACTAAGTGGATGCATGTGAGCAAACACTACTGCTCCTAAATCTAGCCACGAGTCCGTCCATAAAATAAATACTCTCTAGATGCATGACACATCGTGCAAACAGTATAAGAATTAATTGGTTGTTTAAAATAGTATTAAAGAATTGGTCGATCAAGACATGGAACAAAAGCACCCTGATGGCTGCATCTACACATTACCGATAGCTGGATAGAAATGAAGCAAGAGAAAGAAAAATCAATGCAAATTACAGCCAGTAATCGGTAAATAATGTCCTAAAAATAGAAAATACAAATTGTCGTCCTTACAAGACCCGTCTAAAGCGAACGAAGAAACTAGAGAGGTGGTGTCTGTTTAGCATATGCCTCTTAATTGGCTGCATGGACCATTCCTTGGCGAATCTGAGTAACAAGTATTACTACCAATTATGCCTAAAGCTCTTACACCTACATAAGCTATAGTTCCTTAAGTATTGAAAATATATCGGGACTCAAAATCCATAACAGAGAACCTTAAGTGAAATCACCCGTTACGTCAAATCGTTAACCTGACCTCAACCCTTGGGTATCAATTCCAAGAGGAGTAGAGTGATATGGCTTCGAATAGCTCGAGATGTCAACTCCGAACTTACTCCGGCAAACTGATGTACAGATTAAGTAGGGTGATATGGTCTCCTCACTCTTTTCTCACTGAGCCAGAACATCAATCACAAACTCGTCCCGGCAAATTAATGCTCGACTGGAGTATGATGATATAATTCCCAAACTCCTAGTGGAAGAGTCACTTCACAGGGGTGATTAAACATAAAAATTCTATGATATAGATTCTGAAACTCAACCCGCATCATGTGCTTCAATAACATACACGCAAGGCACATGAGGCAGGTGAGAACAAACAAGTATCACAACAGCAACTCTACGACTGAAATTGCAATAATACTAGTTGTTCTTTAAAACTTAACAACATAATTCACACAAAGAGTTGATTACACAACGGAAGATTTAATATGGCTGAGAAGCCAAAAAGTATGGCCAAAAGATGGCAGCAAACAAACCAAGCTGCCAAACCCTGGGCAGGACCATTGCCTGAGATTCCCAGCGACTAGTCGTCGTGGGCGTCGATATCTACATAGAAACCATTCGTTGAGGGGATGATTTCCTCTACACAAAATTATCAATAACTGCAAGGTGAGTATAAAAATTGTACTCCGCAAGACTTACAAGAAAATTTAGTATTGGATGCAACATGTTTCAACAAGAGGTATTTATGGGCTATTTTGCAGAAACCTGATTATTCTTTCGACAATATTCTTTAAGTAGGATGAAATTTGACTACTAGATTACTTTTAAAGGAGATGAGTTGAATCTTCATGATAAAATCTATTGCAGACCACCATACACCTAAACTCTTGATTCTTCCTCAACCACCAGGGAGGAAACAATCACTAACTCCTCGGCCTTAGAGTTGGCATATTTTAAGGTAATGTTGTAGTTGTCTAATTCGATGCGGATTCTTACCAAGCTGTCCATAACGGCGGACACGGCTATTCGAATAGTTCAAAACCCTACAGGGGTGTATATCTTTGCCTACACATATCAATCGACTCTTAATGCTAGGCCGAAGACACACTTCACGAGATGTGTTAGTAGAGTGTGATTGAACACGACCTTTACGATGTTTTCAACTTAAGTATGAGCCCCCCTAATGGGCTAATCCGTGTACACCAGTCCGGTCGGTACCCCGACACGGTTCCAAAAGTTGTAGCAGGTGGTATATCCCCGGTCCCAGACCGTGTGTAACCCTTACACCTATATTGAGGCACCACATCACATCATTTTTCACTCACCCAACAAATGAAAACGGCAAACTATGCAGCTCATAACTCAAGTTTAGATAAATTATTCAGTTGTGGGTGGCCCATTATACCACTCGTGTAGAAGTACGCAAATCTTGGTTCAAAAGGACACCAGAAACCGGTCCTTGTGGGAAAAACGAGACAACCCACCATGCTCGCAGCCATGGTCTCTCGTCTAAGCCCGATCATTATTAATCAAGTTCATTAGTTACTTCCTGGTGAACACCCACCTACCACTTAGCCCACCCAGAGTGTTGTGTTTTATCTGCCATCCAAGGAATTACGACTTCTACATGTCTAAGAATGTCTAAGCATCATTAACTATATAAGTAACTTAGAAGCAACAACTATACTACTCTAAATAGGTTAGGGTATGGTGGGGTTGATTGAGCGACAAAGTAAGTTATGCAAGGAATAAAGCTAGCACTTAACAGAAAGTATAAGTTGAACGCATGCGATAGGGTTTTAGAAACAATTAATAATTTACAAATAGTAGGATGATCGTAAAATGATCAAAGGGTTGCTTGCCTTGTGGTTCGGCTATTAAACCTTGCTCCTGCTCAGGATTATATGCTTCGTGATCTTCCGGATCTATCGGGAAGAACGAAAACACCAGAAAAAAGAGATGCAATAATAAATATCACAATGATGAACATCAACATGATATGGAATGCATGCCATGGCATAGAGGATTCAAAATGAAGACTAATACAAGTGGAATCGATTTAATCGGAGTCCGGATGCTCGAGATATCGTAATCCGACGACTTTCGGCTAACCGAGAAAACCCTAATTTGAGTTTTTAGCTATTTACATTTTTTCCTAGCATGCAAACATGTATGAAAATATCATATTTAGATAGATCTCATTTTTCTGAACATTTTGATATATTATTTGCATTTTTTCATTAAAAATGGATTTACTATGAATTTTCTAAGATTTAATCAATTTAAATACCCTTTTTGTATTTTTCTCAATAAATAAAAACAATATTAAATCATTAATAGTTTTCTCACTCAGAGTTTAAATAGCCTGAGAGGCTGACATGTGGGCCCTCTGGTCAACTTTGGTCAAAGTTGACCAAGCTTATGACAGGTAGGGCCCACTGTCATAAAATTCTGATTTTCCTTATTGTCTTAATTTGACTCTTACATGTGGGGTCCAGATGTCATAGAGACATAATCAATTTGAGCTAATCAGTGCATTAATTATAATCATTAGTATGTCAGATTAGCATTATTTCAAACATTAATGCTGTCGGGTTAATTAATAATGATGATTAGTGTTTAATTAACCACTGATTACTGTGCAGATCACTCAATGCACTTTAATTATGGTCATTGATGATGTCTTAACGACATAATTAGGAGGCTAACTAAAGCCCTAATGGGCTGTCGGTGAGCTGGTTGGCTCGATGAGCTTGGGCGCCACAGCCGGTTCGACCGGCCAGAGCCGCCGGCAGCGGCGGGGCTCGGGGAGGTGGGGTGAGGCCAGGCGAGGCAGCAGGGCTAGGGCTTACCGAGGCGGCGGCGCAGCGAGGTGGCGCAGGGGCTTGGCAGTGAGGCGGGGAGGCGAGGAGCGGAGGCTCAGGGTAAGGCGGCGCGGCACCAAGGCGAGGAGGCGACGCGGAGGCTCCGGGGTGAGGCGGGGAGGCGACGCGGAGGCTCCGGGATGGCAGACCGAGGCGACGGCGGAGGCTCCGGGATGATGCGGTGAGCGCTCGGGAGCGGCGGGGCGGCGAGGTGGGGCTGAGGCGAAGCGACGGGTGGGCGGTGGGGCTTGGTGGCGACGCAGGCTCCGGGGCGGCGAGGCTTCGGGAGGCGGAGTAGCGAGGCATCGTCGGCGGCGGGGAGGCGAGGAGCGAACGGGAGAGGGAGGGAGGCTGCGAGAGAGTCGAGAAGGAGGGAGGGGCTTCGGCCGGGGGGGGGTATAAGAGGAGAGAGCGGTGGGAGCTCCGAAGCAGGAGGTGGCGAGTGGGCGGCCGGGTGCTTGCCACGGCAGCAACGGCGAGCTGCTGCGTGAGCAGCTCGTCCCATTCGGGAGGGTTTAGATGTAGGTTTTTCTTTTTGTTTCAATTTTCTTTTACTTTTCAAATTAACTTTAAAATACCCCGTTTTAAAAATTCTTAATCCAAGACTAATGATTTTCTGAAACATTTCAAAAATCTAAAGTTATACTCAAATTTGAGTCATGAAGTCCATGCCATGATGCACAAATAACAAGGTATTAAACTTACGGATGTTACAAAATACAAAGACCATTGATTTGAACTCGTGTACAATAACTTAAATATTATGTACTTTTGTTTTTATGATATTCCACATAATTTTAATATAAATATGATGTTACCTAAATCAAATGCTTTTATGTTATAAAGGAACCAAGGACTTAGTATGGATATAAAGGACAAGCATTGGAACATGAAAAATAAGAATAGAGATGATGACAACAAGCTTTTACAAATTAATTCAAGTGATGATTATAGAACCTTGAAGCCATCACAAAGGACTTAGAAGAATTCTTGGCCTCCACTTCAAAAAGGTTTTGGCCAAAACAATAATTGATGTTGTACCACTTTTAATTTGGGCCTTGAGCCTTGTGTCCGAATTGAGTTAGAGTCGTAAAGGAAAGGGACTCCATGGTGGATTCGACCACACCTCCCCTAGGTTGGCCGAAACCCCCCTCTCCCTTCTCCAATATATACTAGTCGAACCTTCTCCAATATATACTAGTCAAACCCACCCTAGGTCAATTGAATTTCATTGAGCATAGTTTTCGCCTAGGGCAAACTACATTGTCTTTCAATTGTATTGGGCGACCACCTGTTGAGACTATTATGCGGAATTTCACCTGTAAGTTTTTGTTTAGCTTCATCTATACTTGCAATTTCAGATTGCTCATCTCTTGTTCTTACTTGTTCTTCGATTGCTTGCAAGAATATAACTTCATGTTCAAGTTGACCGTGCGTCCGGCATCGTCAGTAACCCTCTGGAGTTGGTTTAGCGACTGTTAAGACACATCATCGTTATACGGTGTAGTAGAATCATAAAAGTTATCTCCACCAAATCAATCGTGTGTTTCTCTTTAAAAGATATGGACACAAGTAGTGCTATCAAGGGCCCAGGGCGGTCACCGCTTTTGCCCGCTCTCTAGGCCGGCGCTGGCCCCGTCACCTATTCAATACCGTTCAAATAACCTCCTACAACGGTTTTGATAATGACTTTGCCACTGTGATAAGTGGTTGGCGCAACATGTTGGGGATGACTTAGCAAAATAAATAAAAAACTAAAATAAAGTTTAGGCCTACATGTCAATACCATGGCTTCTCTCTTCTTTATGGCTTCATCTTCTCCACCTATTTCTCTTTTCTCCATGGCCACCTACAACTGCGTCCGCGCGCCATCCTGCGGATCGACAAACCCCCCCTAACTACCTGTATCTAACCACGTCAGCTCCTAACTTAGCGAGGCAGGGATAATGCAGGGGAAGTTCTGTCGCTGCACTGTGTCATAGCCGAGAACAGGAGGGCAGTGTCAGCTGTGGTCAGGGCCATCGGACCCTGCAGCGGTTTGGGGTGTGAAGGATAGTCGCGACGATCCATGACCAATCCATGTCCTCCATGCGGCTATGTCCCCCGACAGGGCGGGAGCGGGCAACGAGTTGCTGCAGTTCAGGTGAAGACACGCTGCAGCTGCCATTGGGAGAGGACGATCAATTATGGCCGTTGATGCAACACAATAGGACGAGGCCATTCCCCGCGGACAACAGGGATGCATCGGTCGGACATTGCATCGAACAAGTGGAGTCCAATATCCGATTAATCCGCCGTGTGCACGTCACGATGCGGTTTGAACCACATCAACCCCGTCGGACGTTTTTGCCTAGCTCACCGCATTTCATTTTGAGCCTCCTCTACGTTGGCGTGCACTAATTTCACTTTGGCACAGAGCTTTGCTAGCCATAAATGGCTTCCTTATCTCCTGGTAAAAAAAAGCCTTCCCTTATCCTACAGATGAAGAAGCGTGTCTCTCTAATTTTGAGGCCCATCTAAGTATATATTGAATTATTGAATTTTTGATTTAGGAAACTCTACAGATCGACTGATAGGAGCAATTTCATCGTCCTAGCATACATCCGTTCATCTTCACACTATTTATCTAGCCATCCATGGGCTGCTATAAAATCCCCCGATTGGTCCCATGCCACTGCCACCGCTCATTGTCTCGGCCTCAACTACCTCCCCTCCGGCAGGCTCGCCCTCCTGCCGCCGTTGCACTCGCTCGTCGTGCTGGGCCTCACCACCATGCTCAACTACCTCAACTACTGCGGCCTCCACCTTGTCGGCATCTCCGTACTAGTCATCATTGTCTTCTTCCTCTCCTCGTTCATCGCCCTCACTGTGCTCGGCAGGAGCGGGAGGTCGCTGATGAGGTCAACGAGCCAAAGAAGACGTTCCCCAAGGCGGAATCCCGCGCGGTGGGGCTCGTCATCGGCGCGTACCTCATCCCCCGCTGCCGTCGGAGACCACCGCGAGTGGACGAACGGGTTCTTCTTCGAAGTTGGGCAGCGGATCGGCGGGCCCTAGCTGTGCGTCTGGACCGAGGCCGCAGCCGCCATGTTCAACATGGGCCTCTTTGAGGCTGAGATGAGCAGTGACACTTTTCAACCCTCGGCATAATAGAAGGAGCCTACTATGCACATTGTATACAAATAATTGCATATATTTTCAATGGTCACTAAAGTTATTTTCCGTAAATTTAACTAATCCTGTTTGTTGGTAATCTTACCTTTATACCTAACGACTACGACTTAGACCAATGAGATCCTAATATCGATAAGCTGATTTGTAGCACTGCCCTTTTAATTTAGTTTGCAGAGTTAACGTGTTATGCCATGTCGTTACTGTGACGAAACTGTCCTCAAAACCACTCTACGAGGTCTGGTTTCGTGCTTAAGATCGAGATCGAGGGGTAGACGTGACGTAGACTTTTTCCTTTGTGTGGCTTAGACAATCACGGGCCTCACGGCACCGCGCTAGCTCGATTCGGTTGTCAGCAGTGGAGGAGAAGACGAGCGCCGCCGCTGGCTAGCTCCGGTGGCGCCCAATGCGGCCTGCGTGCTCCGTCGCACGACGCCAGAAAAGGCAAATGGTGGCGGATGTGGCGTCTCTACGGCTGCGGGCGGTTGGTTCCGTCCGGTGTTGCGGAGGCGGGAGGCAGTCGAGGGGAAGGGAGCGATGGCTGATAGGGAGCCGAGGCGCCAAGAGAAGGCGGAGCGGTAGTGCCAACAGCATCGCGATCCAATCGATCAGCGATTGGTCACACTCGGCGCCGGCCGCTGGGCATGGTCGGATCGGGGGAGGAGCTAATCCACCGGCAGTTCGCCATGAACTGCGAGAGAAGGGAAGAGGCGGATCGGGGCCTCAGGCATCGTCCACTTCTGAGCTCCTAGACCAGGCAAGCTCAAGTACCCCCAGTTCCCGAGGCTAGGTAAATTTGTTTACTGCCATCAAGTTTCGTTATTTTTCCTCCTAGTTGCGGTTTGTTTACACATCGATGAGTGCGATAATCTCACCTGTTAGTGACCTGATTGTTATAGTTGATGAATAAATAAATTAAACTTGTATGGAGGGAATTGATAAAGTTAAGTCGGTACACTCCTGACTTGCCTCGGAATTTTTTTGTAATTGGCGAGAGAAAATTGCCCTCCTCATTACATGTCTAAAACGTAATCTAAGGTCATGTACAATGCAGGATGTTTATAGACCAGTGCTTAAAGAGAGAGAGTAGCGTTGTGTCTCAAAAAAATAAGTGACTTGCAATACAGAGTGCTTCATATGGGTGCTTAAGTTGCTTTAATATTCGTGTAGCACCTACTCTGTCACCTGTATCACCCTAAGCACCAGCCTAGCACCAGAAGCTAAACTTTGCTTCCATCGCCCTTCCTAAGCACCTGTGCAAATCGATCTCACAAAAAAACTAGATTCTTTTTCCTGAGACACCTGTCTAAGTACCTGCGTTATACAGGGCCTAAGAGAGAGATGTGAAGCTAAGCATTGACCAAACCCCACACGGCCACACATGGGAACCCTGGCCCTGTGTTTATCTGCGAGTGCCCCGCGTGATGCACAAGATCCCACTTAAAATTATCTTTGCTACTACTATGGGGTGTTAGGTGGTAGACAATAAAATATTGTGCCAATACAAGTGAAGCCATGTGCGATGCATGGTGAAGACAATTGCTTGCAGCGCTTGATAAGTGAGATATAAAGTGACGTAGTGCTTCACTTGATGGTGAGAAGAGAACTGAATTTGCTTGTGGAGATTGAGCTAGCAACACTCGCACTCATGCCGTTGGGTAATATTGATGGTGCGTCCAGGCCCAACACAAGCAGGTACCACACATGGGGCGGCCTCGGAGAGGGAGGACCGTTCTTCGTCGCGCCGGATAGGAACAAGTTCCTTGTGCTGTCGTGCAACGATGTCCAAGTCCTCGTGGGAGAGGAAAACTCCACTGTTAATGCCTGCGCCACTTACTGCCCATCCTTAGAAAAATCAGACTCGCAGCTTCAGCTTATCCGTTATCTGCTTGCATGAAAAGTGTTTCAATATTAGAGATTAATCTAGAAACAAGAGATAAAGATTTTTATATAAAAAACTCTTGCGAGAAAAAACTACGGACTTACAAAGACGTGATTTCACTATAATAAAGAAGTATTATAAACACGAGACCACACTGCAACATAATTTGGATCACCTTTTAACAATCTCCACCTTGAGTCAAATTCCCTCTAGTAGTCAAAGAAAGCAATAAACTCCTTTAATCGTATCAGCATCAATAAACCTTATGTGGCGAAAGTCCGTAAGACTAAGGAGGTGTTTGGTTAGGCTATGGCTTATTTAAAAGCAGCTGTAGGCTGTCTGCTGTGAGAAAACTGCTGTTGGCTGTCTACTATGGAAAAGTTAAGTTTCGGTTGTTTTATTTGAGTGGAAAATATGGGTAATTAATTGTCAATTACAAGAGCAATCTTAGCACAACATTCCCAAAAAACCAAGAAAGCATCTCAAAAGGTGCTTTTTTTGGTACACTAATTTTGGCTTATAAGTAGAGAAAACAACTTTTAGATTTTTGGTGTTTGGTTGAGCTTTTGGCTTATAAGCAGAAAAAGCCACAGCAAAAGCCCAACCAAACACCCCCTAATGTCAACCATAAAGACTAGAACAATCTTGTCCAAAACACTTCATATGAAGCTAAATTGAGCAAATCAGCAGTACGTTCAAACACTCAGCTATTAACAATGCAAACGAACAAACATGGATCTTCATCAATTCATAACCCAGCAAAAGTTTGAGTCTGTGCAACTGACTTCTAATCCAACCTGATAATAAATGCTCAATAATCAAATGGCATAAGCCAATGTATCACATGTGGTTCTGGATAAACATAGTGAAAAACTCATATCATGGAAGCTAACATGCTCCACCCGGAACACAATGCTTGGCAAACAACACTCATTGGAGAGCAACTTGTACATGTGATCAGCACGTACATCAAATTGTCGATTGCATAAGATAACTAAAATTCATGATATAATTAAAAACTTGGTCCTGTAGAATAACTATTCAGATGAAAAAGGAACTCTCAATGTGCCATTAACGGAGTAGAAAAAATTGTGCAATAGACCTCTCTGATCGAGCAAAAGACAACTGAGACGTACTAGAACAGTACTAGGTATCTACACAGAAACATACTTCTTGTACATAGTTCATCATCTCGAAATTAATTTGGAACAAAACTTCACTTGTAAAATAAGAAAACTCGGGAGAGTATATGCTGGTTATCAACAGGTTGACTTAAAAAATACCACCTCAACTTGGAAGAGCCATCTTTTTTTTAACATTAATGAACCTGCTGTATTGTTAACCAAGAAAAATAACTCACGATAAAGTGATAAAGACGAGATACATTTTGACCAGAAAAGCCCTCAATAACTGCCACGAAATAAGTACGAAAGCAACCTAGTATCTTGAGTGAAATTCAACGGTCATAAAAGAAACTCATTTTACCTCGGGACTTTATGTGTTATAACCCGAAGAAGACAAACAGATCATCATAGAAAATGCTAAATATAGATGCCGCAGTGAAACTGCAAAAATAGACCCTATGGTCCAAAACTCCACCTCTAGTAAAAACAAATCAATTATTGCTAATTAAACAACGATCAACTGAGATAACAGATCATCGATAGAGATAGTGTGAAAGTAGAGCCGACACTAGAATAGTCGCTAAGGTAGAGCATGGGTCGACACTCAGAACAAAACCGAGACACTGAGCAAAGTGAAAGCCGATGAAAAAAATATTCATATCCACCTTTTTCCATTGAACACAAGAAATCCTCGCTCGTACTAATGTAGCTGTCAAGAGAGGCGTGGACTGACGCTGTGCATGCAAGGGTCGGCGCTTGATGCTGAAATCGGCGTACTCAAATCTCATGGTGCAGGACGGCACTCGAAATTGGCTTGCTCGTTGCACTGGAGACACGAGAATTTTGTTGGTAGCCTTGAGATGCATGCGGAAGCTTCCTGGTAGCCTTCGGTATGTGCACTTAGCGGTGGAGACAAAATTTGATACTCCGTCAGATTGGTTTCGCCGATAGCTTCACGCCCTCACGTCACGGGATTGCTTGATTAGATGGACTGTTTTTTTCCTTCAATACGGGACGAGCGGCTCCGTGCTGCCTCAATTTCATTTCTGTGACGAACTCAACTTGATCTGCTTGCAGGAATCTGCTTCGAAATCGAATCTACAAGTTCTTTACTAGGCAAGTTGTTGCGGCAGAACCGACCAGCACGGCGGTGATTGAAGATGAGAACGATGGCGGAACTTTTCGGTCTCGTGCGGATCCTGCTCCATGCCACGCCGATGTTGCTCCATGCCGCGCGGTGCCGCTCGACGTGGTGGAGACGCCGCGTGGTGCTTTCGATGCCGTTACTTTAAGGGTATTTGGTTAGATTTTTAAGCAGTTTTTTATTAAAAAAAATTATAGCACAACTAAACATCTAGTTTTTGAACCGCTTTTCACAGCAACCGCTTAAGCTTATACGTGCAAACTGGGCCTCACCGATAAGCCAGTCCACCCTAGCTTCCCATCACTTACTTTGTACCCACCTTGCCTATCAATTTGAAAGATTTTACAGCAAATTGCCCTTACTCCCTCCCGACTCTCTTCTCCACAGCCACGTCGCTCGATTCCGTTTCTCCATAGATCTCGCGTAGGCCTCTAGCACCACCGCCGACGCCTCTACCACCGCAGCTCCCCAGCCAATGCCTCCACCATCGCTGCGTGTCTCCCCAGCCGATCGCGTCGACGGCCGTGCGCATCCCGGCCACCTACCACAGACGCCGCCTTCGTCCGTTGGCAACGCATCCCGGCCGATGGGTCCCGGCCCCGTTCAGCACCCCGTGAGGTGGGCGAGGGGGGCGCTGGAGTTGGCCCGGTGATGGAGCTCACCAGCAGGGAGTAGTGGTGGCCGGGCGTATCCCCGAGACGGCGACTCGGGTTGGGGGCTTGGGGAGGTGCGCATGCGAGGATGGCTCGGCGGGGGAGCGAGGACGCGATGGAGGCGACGCCCTGGGATGAGGCATGGGGCTCGGCTGACGGAGACGCACCGACCAACGGCGGAGGTGGCAAGGGAAGCAAGGCAGCGGGACGTGCGAGCGGGGGAAGAATATCCGCGGCAAAGGAGGTGGTGGGGAGGCACGACGCCGAGAAGACCGAGGGGAAAGGGCAGTGGTCGCCGAAGCTGGAGGCGGTGACACGCCCTGGGAGGCGGTGGCGGCGTCAAGGGGGAGACGGGGGTGGAGTGGGGCTCTGGTGGCTGATGCCCCTGGCCCCTTTTGGTTTATTTTATTTTTATTTTTTATTTTTATTTATTCTTTTCAGTAATTTTAGTTTAAGCTAGTATTTTTATATAATTGCATAATTGTCCTTAAGATAATATTGTAAATCTTTTCATTTGAAAGTAGGTTGAAAGCCTTTTATTTACATTTTTAATTAAATTTGTAAAAGTTGGAATTAAAACTTCGATAAGCCGTTTAGGGTTCATGAGAAATCATTGGACCGAACCTTGGACGCTGTCGACTTCAAAATTTATAACGTGATAAGAAGTTTTATTTTCATGCAACCTTGATTACCTAAATCATTTCAGGGATTTGCGGATGTTACACAAGATATTTATAAGCATCCATTAGGGTAATAACACTCAAATCAGTTTACATATATACCCTCAGCATTCTAAGGGTATTTCAGACATTTTCTTTATACACAGCCAATAGCCACAACCTAACCAAACACATTGAACCACAGACTCATGTGCCAACAGCCACAACAATTTTCACAAACAGTTAGCCAACAACAGCTTTTATAATAGCTATAGCCCAACCAAATACTTCCTTAGTACGACGCAGTTGCCGCTACAGTAGTTGAAATTGATCTTCGATGCTACGTCTAGCATGAGTTAACAATGTGTCTAACATGATAACAGAATTCAAATCACTTTTTAATAGGGAGTGCTCTGAAATCGCCTGCTATGATGCGGGGATCCCAGAGGGGTACACTTCCTACAACATTCAGCTCCAGCCCTCTAACGACTTAAGCTTCGATGCGAAATCGTCAGTATACATAGCCGAGGAGGGGTCCTATAACATCACGAAACTCATGTCTGAACCTCGCGGGGTGGCGCTTCCTGCCTTGCTAGACTGGGTAGTCAGCAATTCGACATGTCAAAAGCAACACTCCACTGCTCCTGCATGGCGTAGCAGCAACAGCTATTGTCAAAACTACACAAGCTATGTCTAATGGAGGCCAGGGTACATGTTAAATCAATTCTATTTTTATTCCCTTGTCATACAAGTTAAAGTGCAAACTAGGTCAACTACAATTTAAATTTAGTACCTATGTACATCTGTCATAGATATGGCTACCTTACCGGTCTAGTTTATTTATGGTTGTATAGTTTCTAAACTACCATTTTGGAGTCCTACTGGTGAGTAATTTCTTTGACTTCCTTTCCAGCACATTGTTTGTTTATCTTTTCTTCTGTATTGTGGTTTGACTAGATATCGATGAGTGTGTACATAAAGAGGTCCACTCGTGCCATGGAATCTGCACAAATAAGCCTGGAACATTTCATTGCCGATGGGACCTATGGAAACCCCTCTGTAAAAAGAGGATGCATCAAGATCACGAATTACTCTGCAGGTGACAACCACTATGCAACATTGATTACCTATATTATGTATTTATATAATCTCATCTTTATATAAACAATTGTATTAATAACGGTTTGTTGCTATGAATCTGTAAACATTCACTGATTAATTCTATCGTCAATTAGACACATCCGCTCCAAATACATGATCCAACAGCATAGCTGGGATGTTAATTTGAACCTTTTTTTCAAGACACAAGATTATAGATATACTTTTTTTTATTATCATCAGCATATTGTAGAATGATAAACCACCATCAATGAAATGTGGCACTACTCCACAAATCTAGCCATCACCTTTTACTCGTACCACGATGTTGAATAAAATGGGCAAGGGAGGGTCAGCCTGACGCACCCCTTTCAATGTTTGAAAAAAGGTCCAATATTCTTGTTAACTTTTATAACCCACACTTCTCCCACAAGACGAAGCTCTCCACCCATGAACACCATTTAGGGGAGAACCCTTTCATTCGGTTCTGTAGTAGGAAATGTCATTTTACTTTTGTTGGGGGAGTCCGGCCGAGCCCTCGGGCCGAGGTACCCCCTCTTTTTGTACGCATTATGCTTAACAGATGCTATGTTCTACAGGGGTCCGTTGGGCTTTAGGCGGTGCGAAGTCGCCCCGGCGAGGCGATTAGGTACAGGAGCAGGGAGTAAGTCGGCCGCCATGGACGAGGTGAGAAGGCACCTCGGCGAGGACGAGAAGGAAGGAGAGGCGAGTTCGTCCGGCACAGGCGACGCGCGGGCGCAGAGGACGGCAAGGGCGGAGGCGGGCCGTACCGGCGAGGCGAATCTAGGAATATGCCGGCGCATATAGTAGGTAGCGACGAGATGGAGAGTACATGTTCGGCCGATGTACGGTGACACAGGCTAGAAAAAGACTGTAACCTTTTAAGGGGCAGCGATGTATTTACACTTGTAAGCCGGTTTTGCCTATATAAGGGCAAGTTGGCACCCCATATGAACAGGAGAGAAATACACTTCCACTACTCATTCTCCAAAATCCCTCTGTGTCCTCGGCGGTAGTTGGGTAGAGCCCCCGTGAATATTAGGCTTCGTTCCCCAAGTCTCCCCCTAGCACCTCGGTCGCCCGACCCGGGGTGCCTAAACTTACTGTCCGAGAGACATCTCGCCGACAGTTGGCGCCGTCCGTGGGGACGAAGGGGCGAAGTACTTCTTGAAGCGGGTCTCCATCATGCCGCCTCGACCGAACAAGGGCATGACCACGACTAGGCGGAAGGCGGCCGCGAGCGGCAGACGCGAGGTCCAGCTCCCTCCCCCCGCGGCCGAGGGCGAAACGAATGTGGAAACAGCAAGGGCCGCCCTGGGCGGTCCCGATCGCCCGGGCGAGCTCACCTCCGGCGTCGCGGCCGACGGCGGGTCGCAGGCTGCCGTCCCACCCTCCGAGGCACGAGTGCCGCCCCCGGTGGGGCCCTCGGGCGGGCGGACCCTGGCGGACGAGGTAGAGGACCTGCGCCGACAGGCCGACGAAGCGGCGAGAAACTCGGCGGCGTTGCAGGCGCGCCTCCAGGTAGCGGAGCTGGAAGCCCTAAAAGCGAACTCTCAGTCTCAGCAGATGGCCGACCTTTATCGAGCCCAGCTTGAAGCCACGCGTGCTCTAGCGACCCCCCCCCGCCCCCGTCGGAGACCTCCGCCGCGGAGGAGCTGCGTCGTCAGCTGGCCGCCGACCAGGCTGCCGCCCGAGCGGAGGTCCTCGCCCCTTCCTCGGCGGCCGAATCCCTCCTCAAGGATCTGGACGCAGCACTGGCCCGAGCGGCCGCATATATGGGCGAGGCGGACCGCGTGTCGGCGCGCCTCAGGACGACCGTGCTTCGGAACCAGCAGGTCGCTCAGGATGCGACGCACGGCGGCAACGCGGGCCCAGGCGCGAGTACCCAGCGCCCAGGCAAAGCGCACGAGGAGCAGGAGCGGACGGGGCGCGGCGAGGTCATCGACCTCACGAGCTTGGCGAGCCCGCTGAGCCCAGGACTCATGGCGGTCCCGTTCCCGCCCAAGTTCCGTCCCGCCGACCTCCCGAAGTACGCGGGCACGACGGACCCGGTCCTGTACACGAGGGTGTAGGAGGCGGCCGTGATGGCCTCGGGCGGCGGCGAGGCCATTATGGCGAAAGGCCTGCTCCTCGCTCTCACCGGCATCGCTCAGGCATGGTATCTCGGCCTGGAGCCTCGCACAATCTACTCGTGGGAACAACTCTGGGACAAGTTACACGGGCACTTCCAGGGGTGCCGAAACAAGGAAATGACCTCGACGGACCTCAGCAACCTCAGGCAGTGACCGGGCGAGACCATCCGCGCTTTCCAACGCCGCTTCTTCGAGGTCCAATGCCAGGTGAAGGGGGTCGCGGAGCAGACGATCTGCGAGGCGGCGAGGCGAGGCATCAACAACGAGGCCCTGGCCGACAAGCTTGAGAGGAAGCGCCCTTCCCGCGTCGAGCAGCTGTACGACATCATGGAGGTGTACGCCCGAGTCGAAGAAGGGCAGATTCTGCAAAGGGAAGAGGCCAGGGCGTCGCAGGCATACCTGGGGAGCGAGAAGACTGAGGCCGAGCGGCGACGACCGAGGCGCCACGAGATACATCACGTATCGGACGAAGGACAACCGCGGGAAAGTCAAAGGCGGCAGATCGCCCGCTCCCCGCCTCGCGAGCCCTCGCGCCACCTCGGAAGGAAGCCCTATGCCCGACCAGGGCTAGGCCGAGGAGTCCCGGGATGATGGTGATATGCCACCCGGGTATCACCAAGGAGGGCGAATCCGGCCTCCCGGCCACGGGATGGGCCGGGCCGACTACTCGGAGTCCGACTACAACACGGGGGCACCTCACCGACGTGGAGTACAAGACAAGGACTAGTACCTGTCCGGCTTACCCGGAATCGGTTGTAACCAAATAGGAAACATATCTGTTAACCCGATCCGGACTCTGTAACCCTACCCCGGCCGGCTATATAAGGCTCGGTAGGGGACCTCCGATCGGCATCGCTTTACATCCAGCATCATCTCCACTGCTTCATAGCTCAGGCCCCTTCGAGATCGATTCTCTAGGGCCTGCGGCACTCGGGATACAGCAATACCAGCCACCAAACACAGGACGTAGGGTATTACCTCTCCGGGAGGGCCCGAACCTGTCTAAATCTTGTCTCCCGTGTGCAGCCATCCTGATTTGCTGTGCTCACGCCGCCCCATAATTAGTATTGCCGGAATAATACTCCGACAGTTGGCGCGCCAGGTAGGGGACCGTGCGCATAGATCCATCTGCACGAGTCGGGATGGCTTTCGCCAACAACAACAACGCTTTTGTCTCGGGAAGCAGCCTGAAGTTCGCCTTCATCAGCGCTGCCCCGGACCCTGGCCAACTCTTCCGATTTGGGAGGTTGGACTTCATCGCCGACAAGATCGGCCAGCTTCACCTCTGCTACTCGGCGACGTCCCGATCGGCAGAGGCTTCACCAGCTCTTCAGCATGGGACTCCCACGAAGCCCACACGCTCGGCCCCTCTCTCCAGGGAAGAGGCTTCGCCGAAATCGGATCCGTTTATTGCGCACGAGTTCGCACTCGGATCCCGACTGGTCGGTGCCATCGACTCTCTCCTCCCTGTCCTCGAGTATTACTCGGACGAGGATGAAAGCTCTGGCAGCCACCATCTGTCCCGGGAAGTCTTCATGGCCAATGCCGGCACGCTAGGCGGCAATGACGGCCAAGAAGTCCCCATTGAGCAACAAACGCCGGACGAGCTCGAGGCCACCCGACTCCGACTCCTTGCTAAGGAGGAAGAGTTGATCGAGCAGCAGACTCGGCTCGCTCGCCAGCGAGACGACCAACAACGCAACGACGACATGAGGATTCGAGGACGCCAAGTCCACAACGAGCTCCGCATGCGTGAGAAGGATGGGGTTACGATTTTTCCCCTCCCGAGTCACAACATCGTTGCAGCCACCATGGCGGCACACGCCATCGAGATCCCCGAGGGCAACCCGGGATACGAAGAACTTCGACGGCTCCGCATCCTGCTAGAGCAAAACCGCCCTCCAGCACGCAGAAGCCTCCGAAGATCGCCCCAGCTCCTCGCAGGGCAGGAG